>CAUYRH010139466.1:0-35518 GCA_963574655.1 Perodicticus potto | reverse complement strand
CATTTCTCTAATGATTAAGGATGATGAGCATTTTTTCATGTGTCTGTAGGCCATGCACCTGTCTTCATCAGAGAAGTTTTTCTTCAAGTCCCTTGCCCACACTGAGATGGGATCATTTGTTCTTTTCTTGTTATTACGTTTGAATTCTCTGTGGATTATGGTTATTAAAACTTTGTCAGAGACATAGGACACATGGTTTTTGTTTACATGAATGAATTTTATAGTGAACACAGCACTTTTCATGTACACATTACCCCAATAGTGTACATTGAACATGATAAGTAGATTCTCTTGCCTCCCTCCCTCCTCACTTCCGAGCCTTCAATGTATATGTATATACACATTAAAAAATGTCTCACATTTTTTATCCACTCCTTGGTTGATAGGTACTTAGATTGATTCCATATCTTTGCATTTGTGAGTTGTGCTGCAAATAAACATATGATTTCAGTTGTCTTTTTTATATAATGACTTTTTTTCTTTGGGGTAGATACCCAGTAGCAGGATTTCAAAATCTAATTATAGATCTACTTTTAGGTCTTTGCGACATCTCCATTAAGTGTTCAAAATCTTACATGTGTTTTACACTTACAGCGTCAGTGGTAACTAGTTATAATTCACATGTTCATGGTCAATAATCACAAGACATGTCTGTCTGTGCTTGAGTGTATATTTATGTTTTTGTCTATCAGTATATGTTTTAACCTAAAAAGATTTTGAAACCATAAAAAGGAATACAGTTTTCCTTCACACAAGTTGAAGGGATCTGTCTTGGTTCACCAAAATTCACCTTTGATCCTTTCTACTGCATTTGAATACTCTACATGATATTTCTCTTTCTCCCTCTCTCTCTGTCTCTGCTACACCCATCTACTAATGATGGTAGCTTTGTTTGGTGATATATTGGGGAATTTTAAAGGAAGGAAAATAAAGTATGGCCTTCCTGATGCTACCCCTCTTCTAAGACCAAAGTATCATTTTGAAGGATATGGTCCTAAAATTTTGGAAATGACCAACTACATAAGTATCAAAGACCCAAGATAGGCCTAGGAGGGGTGGAGGAAAGTAGCAAACCAAAGAGGTAGTCACACTTCACTCTGATCTACTCCTTTTTCTGTTTTATAACAAGACCCTTCAAGAGGAGGCAGACACTCAGGCTGTATCTTCCTGTATTACTGACAATAAAAGATCATTTAAAGCCCAGCATAGTGGTATGTATCCATAGTTCCAGCTACTAGAGAGGCTGAAACAAGAGGATGACTTGAGTTCAGGAGTTCAAAGCTACAGTGTGCTATGATCACACTTGTGAATAGTCTATGCACTCCAGCCTGGGCAACAAGTAGTAAGACCCCATCTCTAAAACCAAACAAATAATAAAGAGTCATTTATTTACTTTTCAAGAAAGTAATGAAATTGGTTAAATGCATGGACTATTAAGCTGTGATGAACCAAAATTCACCTTGTCTCTTCATAGGCTTTCTGCCAAGACAACTTTTGTGCAGTCTGATTTGATAAGGTAGCAGTCTCTATGAAGGATATAGAGACATTAGGTATTCTAGAAATAGTCTGAGAGGTAGAAAAAGTAAAATATTTGTTCAAGTATCTTGATTAGCAATTTTTTTTGGAAACAAGGTCTTGCTCTGTTGCTTGGGCTAGAGGATAGTGGCCTCATCATAGTTCACAGCAACCTCAAACTCCTGGTCTTGAGCAATCCTCCTGCCTCAGCCTCCCAAATACCTAAAATTATAGGCAAGCCCCACCATTTCTAGCTAATTTTTCTATTTTGTGTGGAGACTAGGTCTTTCTATGATACTCAGGCTATTCTTCAACTCCTGCTTCAAGTGATCCTCCTGCCTCAACTTTCCAAAGGCTAAGATTATAAGCATGTGCCACCATACCCAGCCACAGTTAGCAATTTTTGAAACTTTCCTAGTGCAAAACCACACACAAGGACATGTATACACACATGCCCAATAAAAAGAAATACACAGAAACAGTACTATGAATTAGGTAATTTAGTAGGTGGCTTGACTTTTTTAGGCTACTAGATTTGCCTTCTCTCAACTAGAGCATGTTAATAACCCCCTAGTGAGCCAATTAAAGAGAGAATGAATGTGCTATGCAAAAACTAAACCAAAAAAAAAAAAAAACAAGCTTCTTTAGCCATCATGATCTGACCCTCCGGGAAATATGTTCCCCTGAATGCAGATGCAATTTGAATCAATACCCTAACCTTGAAATAATTCAACTTGATATTTGATAAATTGTGCACACATGTGGGCATGTGAGCACACACACACACACACACATATATATGCAGAAGCGTGCTCTTCATATGTCAAGGCAAAACTATTCACTCTAATTGTTCCTGGTGTGTGCAGATATTGGGTGAAAGGGCCACTGAGAGGCCAACAGCCCCATCCTCTGAAAATACTATCTCTTCATCTGCAGACACAGTTGCTACTTTTCAATGCCTAAAAGAGATAATGGACCAGCTACATAAGTAGCAGAGACCCAAGACAGGCATAAGAGAGGTGGGGGAAAGAACACACAAAAAGGAGGTAGTCACCCTTCACTCTGATCTACTCCTTTTTCTCAGATTTATAACAAGACCCTTTAAGAGGAGAGAGACACTCAGGCTGTACGCATAAAAGAAACATCAGCAAACCTCAGCTATAGGACTGAGACTCCCAAAAAATAAGTCTTCACCCTATCAAAATGATGTTTGGGAACATGGTGGATCAGAAGGAAGCTCGTTTTACACAGCCTTTTGGGTAAACTATAATTATTTTAAGGATTAGTAATAATAGATGCAAAACAATCCTATCTTTGTAGACCAGACAAAATAAGGCTAAAAAAATTTCACTAGTAATCAAATAGCTGGTTTATCTATGAATTCTGTTACTGAATTGTCTGAAAAACAAAAAAAAGACATGAAAAATCTGTGATCCATTCCGAAAATGCTTAGGGATAAATTTAAGGTTCCAATCCACTGAACTTATCTATATAGTTTGTTTTAACTCCAAAGCTGCCAGTTTAAACTGGCTTCTTCCAGAAGATTGGAGTGTGTAAATTGCATAGAAATGGAGAAAGGGGCATTGTTCCTTACCAAAAATGAGTTCAATTTTAAAGAAACTAGTTCTAAACTTGAACTATTCTATTTGATAAATGTTACCTACCACAAAAAGATAGTGTGAAGTGTGACAACTGCAGGTCATATGTACTCCCTGTCAAAATATTTCTCAGATTCTGTCTGCTAAATGGACATTTTGGGTTTACTTTGTGTTCTCATTCTGTACAGGAACTGTGTTTCCTGTGCTTTAAAATATGGAAGTTAAAAATGTGAAGAATGTTTTCAGGTCAGTGCATTTAACTGAATTTTAAACTTCTACTTTTATTTATTTTTTCAATATAGGCAATAACAATAAGTACTAACCAGTTTACATAATATATATTTAATGAATATTGTCATTCCATTTTATAAGTCTAAATAAATACTCTTTGTATAGTAAGTTTATTGGGGTGTGTTTACATATATATATAATATATATATTATATATATATATTATATATATATATATATATATATATATATATATATATACACATACACAGAGAGAGAGAGAGAAAATGGGTCTTTATGAAGAGCAGTATTGAAAATTAGGAAAAAGAAAAACACAAAAGTACTCCTCTAGAAATATTTCAAGATCTTCCAGCAAGAAATTAAAACATTTAATTTTAAAAGTTTCCATGGTTTCATGAAAGAAGACCCAGGGAAATTTTTTTAAAAAAGATAATTCTCTAATTTTATCAGCTATTAAAACATGTTATAAATCTACCATAAAGAAAACAGCATGGTATGCCAATTGTTTGTTTCTTCATTAGGAATGCCTTTGATTTTTAGTTGGAATCTTCATTCTCTATTCTCCATGTCTTTCTCATGGTTTTTCATTTTTTGCTGCAGTTTTTCCTCATGAAAATAAAACTGTTTTGGGAATCCACTAAAAATATTGTACTCTACTTCTGTGATTGTGTAGCCTCAGCAATTATTTTTTCCTGCTATCGCTGTAGAATTACATCCTGGCATTCATAGAATGCAAACAACATAACTGATGTTCTAAACCCTGTATACAAGTTCCTATGAAATATCAAAAGTGTCGAGGTAGCAATTCATCAACTCTGTGAGCATCAACCAGAAATCATGATTCCTACGTGGTCAGAGCAACACGACAATTACACATCATCTGCCACAGCAGGTGAACTGCTCCTGACAGCCAGTTAACCGTCCCACATGTTAACTGTCACATCATGATGTTAACCATCACATCATGTAATTAAGCATGCATTCATCTCATTTACCACTAAATCTTCATATAAGATAATGCAATGGATTAAATTGGGAAATGCCAACAAGCAGTGTCTGTCATAATCAAAGATGTTTGTTCCACACCCAATTCTCTTATCTCTAGGCCTTTGCACACATTGTTCCTTCTGACTGGACTATCTCAACAGCACCCCTGGCCTCCCTACCACCTTGTCCTCACTGCTGCTTAAACAGTGCTTGAATTTCTTTTCAAGAATTCATTATTTACCCCACCATGTGAGTTTGGTTTAATTTCACAATTTTTCTTCATTCTCAATGCAGACACAACTTTCTTCAAAGGTGTTCCTGTCTCTCAAACATTATATTAATTGTTATGTAAGAGCTTGCTCCTCTCTTAGAGAGTGGCCTGTGATGACATTTACCCTAGTCCTTGTTACAAGACCATGCAACACCCTCTTTTATTTCTCTTTGTCCCCGCCCCTGGGTGCTCTCAGTACCCAGAACCATAGTGCACCATATTGCAAATCTGCAATGCATGTTTTAACTTCTTTGGGAATATAATTATATTAAAAACTACCCTTGACACTAAGGGTACTTAAAAAATAAACAAGGTATGCACAGAGTTCTCAAATCCACCTACTTTTTACTATTTCCCAAACCATACCTGGGCCACCATCACCTTGCATGGGAACTCTAAGTACCCCGCTTATTCACATCCCCATTTTCCATCCTGTTCACATTCCTGTTCTAGAATGCAAATTAAATCTGGAATGCATCATATCATTCACCCGATGAAGCTCTTCATTGCCTGTCCACTGCACTTGGGATAAAATATCAAGTCCTAAACGTGACTCATAAGGTTTGGGATATATGGCCGTCACCTACCTCTGCAGCTCTGTCTCTCCCTGCTAAACTTCATGTTTATCATGTGTGTTCCCACTTCAAATCTTTCTCCTTCAACTGAGGTATTCTCTGTCCTTTGTCCTTCCTACCACCATTTACATAACCACACTATACCTGGACAGAAGGTCTCAAAAACCACCCTCTTTCCCAATATAAAAAAAAGAATTCTTACTTGTTATTTTCATGGAACAACACATTTTTCCTTTCAGGCATTTTTCCCAACTTGAAAATTCCCAAACAATTTTTCTATTGTAACTTACTCCATTCATTTTGTAATTGCATTCCATTAGTGAATTATAAGCCCCATGAGGGTGGGAATCACCTCTATGTTCCCCAGTGTATATATGCCCAGTGCTCATCTCAGCACCTATCTTATAGTAAGTTCTTGACATAAGCTTTGAATGAATGAGTAATAAAAGTGGCAAATGCAGAAGGAATTTTAAAGGACGACTGGTAATTGACAGTCAGCCCTCCCCTGCCTGAGGAGCTAGACTGTGAGTTGCATTATCAAAGGTGGAGTAGATTTAAGAGTAAATTTCCACATGTTAAAATTTTGTGTAACATTTTTTTCATGTAAACTTCTTATATAATGTTGCCAGCTCTCAATTTTTATAAGTAATGCCATTAAAACCAAAAATAATCTCACCTGGAATTACCATAATTTGATATTTAGAAAGGTATGTTTTAACACTAAGAAGATCTTTTTTTTATTTTTTTCCAGTTTTTGCAGTCTTTGGCCAGGGCTGGGTTTGAACCCACCACCTCCATTAATGGGGTCAGCGTCCTACTCCTTGAGCCACAGGCACCCTCCAAGAGATGTTTTGTTTTTAACAACTCAAAATAAAGGAAAATGTTTTAAACCAAATGAATTTAACCTATGCGATATAACTAATTGTGTGTGTGTGTGTGTGTGTGTGTTTCTTCGTTTACCTTCAGAAAATTTCAGCCCAAACCGACTCTGGTCCACAAGCCCTCAGTAACCACTAATCTGGGCAAGAGGAGGGATGTGAAAAGCAGCTCAGGTTGAGGCAGATCCAAGGCCTCAAGAATGCTCCAGATGCATTCTGAAAGCAATAAACAGCCAGCATGCAGGTTTGTGGAGAGAAGGAGATGTTAACTAAACAGTAGAAACAAAATGCCTGGAGGATTTGACAAAGGTGCTTTCTCCCATTATGTTCGGCTCACAGGCTGAAGTCCCAGCATTTCCAGTGGGAGGTGACGCCAGCAAAGGAGGAGGGACAGCTACTTACCTGATCATCCGGATTGTACTGAGCACTTAATCTGCCTGCACTGTGCCAGGCCTGGATGGGAGCAGGGAGGAAGCTGGAGAAACCCCTGGTGCACTTCCTTCACAGGACTGGAGGAAGGACTGGAAGAGAGGCTGTGAAACTGCCACGTGCTGGATTCAATGTATCCAAGAGGCTGGAAGTAGACACGGCATGTTCAAGTTTATGATTGCAGAGGAGAAAGAAAAGGCTACAGAACAGCAAGTGGGAATGATCCTGGTTCTCTGCTCCTACCTGCCTGTTCCTACACCCATTCAGCCCTCGGCTTCTGGCCAGTCTGGAGAGAAAGGAGAGCCACAAGGAACACAGCAGAGCCCTGGGGGAGATCTTTGATAATTTTTCTCTTCCTTGCTCCATCCACAACAGAGTTACAAAGTGTGCATTTTCACCTCCTTTTGGACAGGTCAGCCAGCCTCAGCCCCACCCCTCAATGCAATACTGATTATCACAAGTTTTGTCCTCACACAGAAAGCAGGATGATGGAGCTGTCACTCACTCCCCATTTGAGAATTGGAAAACAAAGAAAGAAGGAACAGATCAGTTGAAAATAAGATAATGGATCCAACCTAAAGACAAGATTGAAATTTGAGCTGACCAGCCTAAACTATTTAACTGATTACTGTCTACTATAAACTTTATGACTCTGTGTAGAGCTTCACCTTGTCAGACAAAACTTCTTTTATCCTAGCAAGTCTATAATACCAGGAATAAAGACGGAACCCCCTCTATTCAAAAATCTCTTTTTCTCTAAATTAATCCTATTTTAATTATCTATTTGCTTTCAATAGATTTAGGGGGTACAAGTGTTTTCTGTTATTCGGATGAATTATATTATATAATGCTGAAGTCAAGGCTTTTATTAATGGTATGTCGGTCCACAGAATAGTGTACATTGTACTTAATAGGTAATATTTCATCACTGTCCTCTTCTTAGTCTCCAGGGTATACTATACACCTTTATGACCATGTATGCCCGTTATATTTTAAACACACCTGCACTTTCAGAACTTTCCATTTACTGGCACTCTAGGGTATGCAAGCATGGGAGCGGTGAGTCAGTGCTGCCATTTGTGAATTTTGAATGTGCATAGTTGATTGTGATGCTGAGATGTAGAGAGGGCTAGTCTGGACTTGTTCCTGAGGCCACAGACACTCGCTCCATCCAGCCCTGCTCCTGAGCCATTCACCACGTGTGGGTTGCTTCAGCAGCCACTCAGTGGTAAGTCCTTTTGTAAAGCAGAGTCCTTTCTAATTGTGGATTACTATCCCTCAGTTCGTTCTCTGCCTGCATTCAGAATTCAGAATGTTGAAGGTTCTTTAACCAACATATACCTATTCTACTGTGAACAGGAGAAGACTTGGCTTTCTGTCCTCTGCTCACTCTCCTTTGACTTACAGCTCACTTCATTTCCAACCTATGACAATGAGGACAACTGCCTCACTTGGCCTTACTTGGAAGAAGGCACCATAAAAATATAAGGTCCTTCTTACCTGCTAGTTTTTGTTCACTAGTGTCCTTAGCCTCAAAAAATCCTATTCCAATAATGCAAGCCTATGTATTTTAGGTTTAAACTTTTCTTTTCATACAAACTTCAAAACCATCTCCTCACTCCATATGCACCTAGTGTAGCCACCAGTGAGACTGTCCTGATGTCCAGCCTTTTTTCACATTCATGCTAGTTTGGGTTGACAAGTCTTCTAATATACAGTAATAACAAATAGCATAAAATATTTCAAGAAGTTTCCTGTGGAACTAGAAAGATAAACTACGTAAAACTTAAATGCCATTAATTGGGGAACAGTTGGGTAGAGGGTATCTCCACACTGTGGAATGTCCCTGGGCAGCTGCTATAAGAAAAGTATGTTGAGTCTATACCTACCCCTGGGAAGATTCATAATATTATTATGGTTAAAATGAAACCAAGTTTTAAAGAAATGGATACAATATGGCATCATTTCATAAAAAAACAGAAATATATATGCATAGATACGTTTGTACATGCTGGTATGAGCAAAAAGAAAGGCCTAGAAGGAAGCACAGCAAACATTTATAAGGTTGGCCTCACTGAACTGGAAATACCTGGGTACTGTTTCACATGTCACCACCAATGAGTATTGCACTTAATTATAAAAGAATATAATAAATACTATCTAAAAGGAAAATAGTTGTCATAGTTCAAATCTATAATAAAATCTCAAAGCAAAAGAATTTGGCTGATTTAGAAATTTGAATTTTGATTGCTCTATTGGTAACATCCCAAATGGATGGAAGCAACCTTAAATTTTATGCCAGTTTTGATCTTGAATATTCTCGGAGATGATTGAATGCTGCATTTTTCAACACAAAGAAAAGAATTTTGATACCAACTAAGCGTTTCCCAGCTCCTATTCTCAGGTACTTTTCTCCATGACAGGAAAAGTCAGAAGCTTGTAAATCAGAATCAGGATGTTCTGAGAAAATTCCTGTTCTTAGTTTTCTCTGCCAATTATCTGTCCACTGACAAAGAATTAAAAGTAGTATAAGTGATGTGACATTTTAGGTGCAAGAAAAATAACAGACAAGCCTATAGTGAGTTGCCAGGTGCACAGCTACTTAGCTCCGTGACAGTCTTGTCAAGAAGTGAAGTTATGACACCAAGTTTTGCTATAAGATTCTTCTTTTCCACGGACTTCTTATTCCTACAAATTACTCCGTGACGGTTCTTCCTCTTCTACTCTACAAGTTAAATCCCACTGCACACCTCAATTCCCATCCTTCTGTCCCAACACATAAACACAAAAACTTCCTCCCTAACCAAACTACAAACATTTGTGTGCAAAGATGAAACAGCACTCTCTAAGTTTTTCAGCAATGATGTGGGATATTCTGTAGTTACAAAATGATACCCTCCTGGAGTTCCGAGACTTAGTAACAGTGGTACTCCAAGAACAGGAATCCAGCTACCTGGTTCTTCAGAAGGATGAAAACCACTTTCCCACAGGCACTGGATCACAGGAAGGCAAATTTAATCATACCCAAGCTAAATGAGATCTCCACCGATCCGATTTTTACTCTAATGTCACCTTGCCCTATTCCAGGAAACTCCTCTGGTATTTTCCCTTTATGGGCCAGGATGATCACATGTGACTCATCTGTATGCAAAAATCTTTTACAATATCATATTGTCATATGACCCAGCCTTTATTCAGTTACTTTTCTCTCCTCCCATCACTCACCTAGTTTTTTCTTTCTCTTTTCTCCTGCTTTCCCTTCCTTTATTTCTTTTTTATCAAAATTTCAAAATAGTTAGTGACTACAAATGTTTTTGGTTCCATGGATCACATTTGTAATGCTTGAGTCCTGGTGATAGGTAGAGCCATCACCCAACCAGTGTTCATTGTACCCATCAGGTAGGTTTGTCCCTTCCCTTCTCCCCCCTGCCATTTGATTTCCACAGAGTTTTATATTCACTCTGTGTACATGTGTGCTCACCGCTTAGTTCCAATTTAACAGTGAGGACATACTTTCTCCTGTGAGCCTCACAGTTCCTTCCCTTACAAAGGTCTCTGCTTCTGGCTGGAGGAAGCACCTTCTTTGTCTCAGAATCATTGATGTCCTCTTACAGGCCAGCCCAGGTTCACGGATGACGACAAAGCCCTGATGTGTGGGAGAGGAAACCCTCACCCACAGAAAGGGCTGTGCTTGCTCGTGGGAAAGGCGCTATGGCGAAGTTAGTGGATTTTAATTTTATGTACATTAGAAGGAAGGGTGGAAGGAGCTTATAATATGGACTCATATATTTTCTTTACCAAAGGTCCCTACCAAAATATCATCAGCATGGTGTTCATTCACTTAAACACTATTTTTTTTAATAACTTTCAACAATTTAATATAAAGGTACCCCCAGTGCAAAAAACAAACAAATAATTAAATAATTGTAGCTGTCCCAGAGATCCTTGTAGGCATTGGAGAGGGAAGCAAAGGAGGAATTGCTGAGCTGAGGGGGCGCTGCTGGGGCCTGTAGAATGTGGGTGAGACTGGGAGTCAGTGGAAATTCTCAGTCCCCGCGCCTCTGCTGTGCCCCCGTCACTCACCCAGCTCACCCTGAGCTAAATCCTTAGATAGACACTCAACATTGATAAGGATCTGAAACAGGGGACTGGGGAAGCCACAGCTCTTGCTCTTGGGGTGTTTCCGATACAGATCAAAGGACTCCCTCCTTGAACCTGGGCCAATTATAAAACATACAAAAATAGAATCTTCTTTCGTCTTTATGTTTTTTAATTACAAAAATGTACTATTTTTTTCTGAGCAGCTAGGTCAGCTACATTTATGTATACTTTGAATATAGATAGTCTTTATTACCAGTTCTTTTTTAATGGAATAATAATTATTTTCATTCATATCTTTAGATTATATATATAAAGAAAGAAAAAAATGTATTTTTAAAAATCTTAATGGAGTAATTATTTATATGAGTCACGGCGATAACTCATAAAAAATAAAAAAAAATACTATAATCCTATGTCACAGAAGCAAGACACATGTGAATTCTAGAAAAAAGAAAATGTATTTGGTGAACAGCTCCTGGCTATGTGGGCCAATCTCAGCCAATTAGAGGCTATTCATTAAGGCCCCCAAAGTGTTGCCTGGGTAGCAGATTAATAATGGCACAGACCTCTTTCAGGTTTCATGACAGTGCCTATTCTTTGCCAAATGTATCACATTTGAGAGTTTGTAGCCTGTTAAGTGTATTCATCACGGAAAAAAATAATTATGATTTCCTAAGTTTTAGGGATTCTTTCTTTGACATCCTCTATAATCTCCAATAAACCAATTTCCCAGTCCCTTTAGAATATAAAATAATAGTCCAAATTCACTACCAAGTGACTGTTCAGAAACATTTGCAGTCCATGTGTTAGCTAATGATTTGATACATTGGAAATATTAGTCATTATTACAGCTTTCATTTATATTCTTCTACTTTCTGTATTTCCCTCCTTTCCTGTCTTCCGTCTTTCTTTTGACAAAAACGGGGACGGGCTGAGGTAAAACAACAGAGAGGCTGGAACTGAGTTAGCTTCTCTGCTCCAACTTCTTTCTTTCTGTGTGCCCCCATCCTGTCTTCTATTTCCTCCCCGGCTTCCTATCTTCTCTCCGTCTCCCCTCTGCACTGAAGTTATCCTCGCTATCAAATGTAACACGCCTCTACACCCTGTAACACGGCATAGCACACGTGTAGCATGATGCCTGTGCCCTCCAGGAGCCAGGAGCTTTATCAGGAAACCACATCTTTACACGTACCCTTCATGCTCTCGATTCCACCACCCTCCCAATATTTATTGAGCACTTACTATATATGTCAGGCTCTGTGCCAGGCAATGATAAAAACAGAGTTGCCCCTAACAACAACCACCAAAATAATGTAGCTAGCATGCCAAAATATAATCACAAATCAAGTCTTAGGTCAGATGAGTTTTGGAAATCCAAAAAATAAAATAAAATAAAACTTCAAACTGATGGGATCACAGAAACAAACAGAACATACACATTGGGAAATGGAGTCCAAACACCACGAATACTGAAATCTGACATATAGATTTGAATAATTCTATTCATTCCATGTCCCTTCTTCTTCTTCTTCTTCTTTTTTTTTTTTTTGCAGTTTTTGGCCGGGGCTGGATTTGAACCCTCCACCTCCGGCATTCGGGGCCAGCGCCCCACTCCTTTGAGCCACAGGCACCACCCACCCATGTGCCTTCTTTACCACATGTCAGATAGCAAACATATTGTTGTCATTTATCTGGAGATGTTAATAAAGAACTGGATCCAGAGGACTATGTTTATAATTCGTAATGCTACTTTCTTTACTGGGAGTAAATGCAATTAGAAATTAAAAATTCCATCACGGATGTATTATTTGTCCCTAAAATTCTAGCAATTTTGCCCAATTTTATTTATTTGTCCTTTAAAAAATACTATTTGTTGCACTTTGAAAAATTAAATTATTGTGGAGGGACACAAGAGCATCATTTTTAAGAGAGTGTAGTACAACCAAACTAAAGGTCTGCTTTGTAATAATTAGAAGACCCCAAAAAGGAACTCAAACCATAAATATACTCACGACATTTTTCTTTCTCACAGATAGATGGAAGACTGTGTTAAACACCACATTCATAAATATCACCAGACCCGTCCACACTTGACCTGTGGGTATATTGCTGGACACTATGCTTCAGATTTAAAGATAAGTTAGTTCATTTTCTAAATTCTGATTCGGCTTTCTTCCAATATTTTTAAGAGTCTTCATGCAGTTTTTGATCTAATTATTTACCAAGTAGAAATTAGAGGGAATTCACTCTGAATAAAGTCCATTTTAATGTAATTGTTGCAGTATTTAGCATATCCTAATATTTGTCATCTGTTGCTCTTGCTGCGCATTCAAAGGTTTGGATATGATGCCCTTTAAAAAAAAAAAAAAACCTCAGTATTGTGTAATGCAGACCAGGTCATTGTCATGCAGAATGCATAGCTTCAAGTGTTTGCAACACTCTCCAGCCAGTTCCTTTCACACTGAAAATAGACACAGGGCCAATGTGAATGCCGGCTCTCTCTCTCTCTTTTTTTCTCCAGCTCCACTAATCTTGCAGCTGACATCTCAGCAAACAATTAAGCATTCAAGAAAGTTTACCAAATTTAAAGCCAAATTGCCAGCCACTCCCTACTGATAACGTCAAATTCACATATTTTGCCAAAAATTGTACCAAGAAAATGTGGTCACTTTAAAGAAACAAACTCAGTCATTCTTCAGAGGCAGAACCACCTGGACCAATCCAGGCTAGTTATTTAATTTATTCAAATCATTTTTTGTTATATTATTAACATTCTTCAAAACAGAGACATTTGGGGGGAATCTTAACCAGGCTTTATCTTAATATTATGAATTTATTTTAAGGAGATCTGTAAAAGCCACAGCGAATCCCCACACAGCTTTCTTCATGAGATTATAGGAAAGAATATTAAATATAAAAGGTTGCTCTTTCGGTTTCTGCTGTTTTCTTCAAAGTCATAATGCATCTATCCCAAGAGTGGGACAAAGAAGTGCTTTTCTGGATCATAACCTACCTGATCAGCCACGCAGGTTCTAGCCCTACATATTGGGCTGTGTGATCCTAAAAGTCATGGGTGGGGATCTTTGGGGGCAACAACCTTTCTGGCATTTCTCTCGAATGGTGGGAAACTAACAAATCTTACCTCTTCCCCCTGCAGACTGAACTCCACAGCACATGCCTGCCTCTGCCCTCAGTCACATGACCACCTTCTATCATTGTGCCAAAGTCAACGAAAGACCATCCCCCGCTGCTGGTTCCTTGGCATAGAAGAGAGTCACTACTTGGGAATTTTGTTCCAACCTCTCTGCATCAGCAGAACATGTTTACTCAGTAATGAAATTCCAATAGGAGTGGGAAGCCCTTTCTCGATGCTGCTGTGCTGGGTTGTGTCTGTGTAAAAAGCATTTACTACATCTGGATCACCTTTGCCACAACAAGCACAGTTTTGCTCCTTTACTCACTCAGACCATCTTTCCCTTCCTTCAACCTCAGGACATTTTCTAGAAGGTTTTTTTCCATTGACTCAAGTTCTTGATGCCTCCTCAAATTTTAGTAGCCTGTCGCCACAAATGCTAATTACCTTCTTAAACAGAAGTTGTTTTTTCTAACTAAATTATAAGGCAGGACCAGGGATCTATGGGCAGTTCGGATGACAATACTTGCCCAAGTGCTTTTTTGGTATTTCAGAGAGCTTTATTAATGATATTTTCTAAAAAGCTACACCCTGAATAGAAGAACAAATACATAGATTCAAAATTGATGCCCTTGTTAAGTGCTAAAGCTTAAAATCTTTTTTTTTTTTTTGAGACAGAGCCTCAAGCTGTCACCCTGGATAGAGTGCCGTGGCATCACAGCTCACAGCAACCTCTAAATCCTGGGCTCAAGCGAGTCTCCTGCCTCCGCCTCCCAAGTAGCTGGGACTACATGTGCCTGCCACAACGCCCGGCCATTTTTTGGTTGCAGCCGTCATTGTTGTTTGGCGGGCCCAGCCTGGATCCGAACCCGCCAGCTCAGGTGTATGTGGCTGGCGCCTTAGCCCGTTGAGCCACAGGCACCAAGCCTAAAGCTTAAAATCTTAAGATGGAAATCACATGAAAACAAGTAGCATCCAGAATGAGAAATGCTACTTGCGGAATTTCCATTTTCCGGGGTCCCAAATTAATACCAGTGTCAAACTATCCACATTCCTCCCTGAGTTTGTCATGGTCTTGGGAAAGTTGGTTATCTTTACTTTCTTTCAGTTTGCAATTTCTGGGAAAAGGGAATTAAAATGTACCTTCTTTGGAAATCTGGGGATATACAGTGGTGATAGTTTTGGTAGTTTTGGAGAAGTATTTAAATAATGAAAAATCAGTCTAATCTCTCTCTAAAATCAGCTCTCTGGTGTGTAAAATGCTGTGTAAAATGCTCATTGTTATCTTCGGAAGATATTCAACAGAAATAAGATTGACTTAATCTTGTTGAATTGACTTTATCCTAAAGTTACTTGTTTTCCAAAATTCTCACTCTTCAAGTGAGTCTGAATCCCTCTGGGATGCCTAGTTCTCCTCTGCATTGAGAGAGAGAGACTGTTACAGGCCGTCGAGCTGCTGCCAATCCATTAAAAGACTTTATCTTTTTAAACCGTTCTCTACATTCTACATGTAACAATTTACTTTCTTCCACAGAATACTTACAGAGCTCTAATGGCATCAGATACCCGACATTCAATGCTCTGGATGGCACTTGGTGGCACTGGCCCCTGAGGATTCAATGAGAATACTGTTTGGTCCTTTTTCATTTTAATTGCTGGAATGGCTGTGGATATAAGTTGCTTTGCACAAAAGGGTGACAAATAATGATGAAAGACACCAGAGTGCTCTCATGTGTGGCTTCGTCAAGAAGGAGAAAAGAGATTATTGCAGCTGAACTGATCACATGGAATTTGCCGGGCCTTCCTCCCCCCACCCCCATCCACGGCCACGGTGTCCCTCCACTCAAATGCAGTTCCTACAGTCTATGGCCCATCCCGTTGAATAACACACAAAAATTGATCCTATTAACAATGATCTTTAGAATGTTCAAGGACATAACGCCGCTTTTGTGAGGTTCCGGCACAAGCATCCTCCATTCCTTTAAGGAGCAAATTGTTTCTGGTTTGTCGTTTGTTCTTCTAAGGGAACTGTTGCCTCAAAACAGAGCTTGGTGGGGGGCGGGGAGGAGGAAGAGCAGCACAGGCCTTCAGTTTGCAACAATGCCCTCCCCGGCCTTCTCACAATCCACGTCACTGAGGTTTTTCATTAACATTTTAATCCTTTAAAGTCACTTGATACTAGGCAAATGTGTTAATACTGCAAAATCAATATGCTAAGCAAAGTGTCAGCAGAGATAATAGGGGAAATTAATTATTTTATGATCTACCAGATTTTCAATTGTTGAAAAATTAAAAAAAAAAAACTCCATTACTCTTACAGGGAGTATTAGTGACTCTTAAGAACAGAATGTGTCTCAAATTGCTGAACATTTATGTGCCTATGTAAGTCTGAATGTTTCACCCCAATTCTGACGGCAAAGTGGCTTTTATTTTCAGCACCACTGAGGGAACCTGGGCTTCCCCCTCCTCCTGCTGGACTTCCTAGTCCATTTCCTTCTCCTCTTCCCTCGGTCCTCTGGACTTGCCTGTACTGTCTCAAAGACAGTTTCCAAATATCTGCACCCCTCATCTCCCTTAACATTCTAGTCTGGGTGTCCCCTGCTCTCCTCTGCCAGCCTTCAAGCACTAATGTCTGTGGTCCTAACTGCTGGCCCTCCTTGAAAGTTTCTTTCGTAGTTGTCTTACTTCAGCTGTTAGAAACATTTTACGAAAGGCCGAAACTCATAACAAGGTAAATATCTGTGTGCAGAAGTGTGCAAACTCTTCAGCAATGGGATGCTAGCTGTTCCCTTCCCCATTTTAGACCTTTCAAAATAGAATCTCTCTCACTCTCTGCCTCACTCCTACCCTATTCTTGATCAAGCTGCTACTTGCAGGCATTTTCCTTATTACATGGGAGCCCAATACACAAAAACGCAGGCTTTGTAGTCATAATATGCTGCCAGTGGTTACAGAATCCAGAGAAAATTCACTGATGACTACAGATAAAGGTTGTGGTTTTGAACTTCCCTCAATGGGCACTTTATGAATAACACCAGTGGTAACAATTCTACATTTAAAAGGAATGTCTATAATTAGGCCTTGGACACACATGTTAATAAATGGGGACCAGCTATGTCTTCCCACAATAGAGCCTGATCATTTTCATCAGGGACTCAGAGTCAGGGAAATGTTTTCCTTCATTAAATTCTACTCATTCTACTTTGGCTTTTTAAGTTCTTCAAAATCTAGGCAGGAGAAGATTTATTTAGAAGAAGGGCAGCCTCCCTACGCCCCTCCCCAAACTAAATTCTGAGAAGAGAAAAAAAAAATGATGGGCTTTAACCATTTTCTTTAAGCCCCAAGTCCCTTTGTGTGGCAATATGGCTTTCTATCAAAGGTTCCAACAGTGGGGGAGGATTCAGAACTGTGTGCGGATGAAGCCCCAGTGGCAGACAGAATGAGGTTTAGCACTTTAGGGCTGTAAGAATTTTAACAAAAAAAAAAAGGATAGAAGGTGGATAATGAAGACAAATCTGTTTACAATTGGGGAGATGGAACCAGATGCAGAAATCGTCTTTCCATCACACCTCACTCCTCCTCATCATGCGGTGCAGTGGCATAAAATCCCTCAGATGGGACGCCCTGCTTATCCTGCAGGGCAGCAGCTCATTCCCGGGACCACCGCCTTCAGGGCTTCCGACACCCACTGCCAATGATATTTTACGTTGAAAAAATACATACATATAGTTGGTGGTAGTGAGCCAGTTAAGAGGTTTTTGCTGTTTGTTTTTGTGAAGTGTTGTCAAACAGATAAGTTAAAATTAACAGTTAAGGATTTTTGTTGTGAGTCACATTTTCCCAAGTAGGAAATAAACTATGAAACCAGGTGAGGAGTCCTCAGCGTCCATGCTCCTGCTGAATAGAGTTGGGTCCAGAACACATCTAGGAATGATTTCCTTGTCTGTTTAAATTTCAATTTTCCTCTCAAAAAAAAAAAAAAAGAGAGAGAGAGAGAAAAGAAAGAAATAAAAAAGCTGTTGACCTAACTAGATCAAAACACATTTATTGAAAGTGAGAGAGAAGGTTCTTTCTGTCCAGGGAAGGTCTTTCTGAGACCTCGGAAGCGTCCAGCATTTTCTCCGTATGTCTCACGTACAGTGGGGGAAACTGAGGCGTGTGGACGGGAACTGAAAGCTGTGTTCTTTGTGCAGCTCTCCTGATGTGGTGTGTGTTCCGGGAAAGGGGACGGCCACTGAGACGAAACACAAAAATCAAATGGATTTTACTCCGCCTTCAGTAAACAGCATGGCACAAAAGTCCATTGTGCTATGAGATAACTGCTCAGCTGAATGGAGTTGGCTGTCACGGAGGTGATTGTGGGGCCGGTCTCTGTTGGGTCACAGTCCAGGGCTGAATCCCTTTCTGGTTCATCAGGGTCTGTTGGTACCACAGGAAGTGTCATGATCCTTTTTTTCACTAGGGCCAGATGGTGTCCTTTTTGAGGCCTTACTAATGCCCAGTTTTCCACATGTAAAACTCCTGGGAAAATGACCTAACTCACAGCTGCTTAGTGAGGCTTGAGCAGGTCTTTAGAAAGACTTCTGTCAAGAACAAGAAGATCGTACCACTAGCAGGGTAAGGGGGGAGGCTCTGGCCAGAAATGTATCAATTACAAACGGTTTCTAAACTACTATCATAATCTGAATTGTGATTTACACAGCGTAGGTCTTTGTAGGTAGTGGCTGAAAGGATATTTCACAAAAGCAAGTAATTGCTAGGGATGCTAATTGTTTTCCTAGCAGAAGTTTTACCTTCCTGGAGAGCAGATGGCCTGAATAAGAAGAGAAAATGTGGTCCAGAAGGGTCGGGAAAGGACAAAAAGTGAAAGATTCCCTAGATAGCTGCTGAGGAGCCTGGGGAGAGGGGAGGGACCCTGGAGTTAAAACGAGCTGGAAGAAGTGGAAACTTTGATGCATGTGGGTTGTGTTTTCCAATGAATTGAATGATTCCCAAGGGTGAGTGACTGCAGGTGTGATATTTAGAAAGCAAGATGCCTTTTCTATTAACTGAGTTATGGTGAGCTGACATCAAAGTTGTTAGAGGGGCCAGAGAGATTCATACTGAAAGTTACTGTAGGATTTTTCCTCACCTGAAAAGCATCGGCAATAATTACCTTTGGGATAAAGCTACTCTGAATCGCTTTATCCTTGCTTTTGAATCCTTGCTTATTTTTGTGTTCTGAGTAGTAATTGGTTCCTGCTTATTTTGCCCTTTGTGAGAATGATTTTTTATCCTGCCTATTGTTTTCACCTTCTTTAAAGAGCTCTTTCTAGCCAATAAACTTTCATTAACATTTTGATCAGTTTGTAAAAAATGACATTTTTTTTCTTATCATGTTTGGATGACATAGTGAAATATTAAAAAAACTGAAGCCGTGTTAGAGCACATTTGTATTATTTTTTTGTTCTGAACTATGGCAAAAATTCAAAAAAATTGCAAACAAGTAAAGCATCAGAACAGCTACCATGAGGATCCCCTTCTGTAAAGTTACTTTTTTTTTTGAACTTATACTACTTATGCAAATTTGTTTAACTTTTAGGTCATAAACATCTTATAACAGATTATTAGGGGAAGGAAAATTAGTGTGAAGCATTTAACTTGCATTTTCAATGAAGTGCCTGACGTTAAGTCTGCTGAGAGACATGTCTCATCTCAGACAGCTTAGACTAACAACCGCTGGGTAAGCAACACCAGAAGAAAGTAAGCAGCATCTTCACAAACTTAATTCTAGCTGAGATTTTAGATTAAAGCATACTAGATGGTGATCGGCTTTCTTAATTACTCTGACCTCCCCCCAAGCATCAATATCCACCATGTGAGGTTCCTGACTTCAGAGTTCAGGGCGGTTTCTCAGAACCTTGCCTCCTGTATGTAACTGAACACGTCTTATACCAGGATGCGAACTGCCATAAGGTTGAGTAAACATTGCCTAAAAACATTTTGTTGAGAGGCTGCCAGCTTTAAAGGGTGATTGATACTTTGTTTAAGTGGTGCCAGTTTTGCTCACATTTTAAAATGCCCATCTCCATGGGGAACTCAGAGCCGGACATGTAGGACACTAATCTAGGAGGGAGGGGAGAAGGAAGCTCATCCCCCCTGGGTAGCAGCCAGCAGCATTCCCACAAAGACCCAGAAACTTATTAAAGGCATATTTGTTTATTAGCTTGTCTTGATTTTTAGACAATAAGAGAACTCAGTAGAAATGGCTTCACATATAATTCCACTGATTGGCATTGGTTTCCTTTGGTTTTGAAAATACACCCCACTGCTGGAAGCTCAGGTCAGCAGGAGAGCAGACACAGGGATCCTGTGTGCAGGTAAGATCCATCCTGTACAACTAATGAGCCCCAGAGATAGAACCAGGATTTCCTCCACTGGGTCAGTTACATGCAGCCTGGCTTTTAGCAAAAACTAGCCTCTGTCTCCTTCCTTTCATGAACAGGGTAACGTTTTGTTGTGGCACAAAGGAAACCTTCCCTCCCTTGTTCACAGAGCCCCACTGCACTGGCTTTCCTTTATCAACTACTCTTTTCTTTCTCTGAATGCTATATTTTTTTATTTGCATAAGAATTCTTGTTAGATGTTTTATTTACATTTGTATTCGCTCATTTCAGATGAATGAAAGAAAGTGGGGAAACCTTAAACCTAAAAGCACATTTTTATGAAGACTAAAAACCATCCCTGTAGCCGTCACAGTGCCAGAAAGTAACTTTAATCTTGCTTTTATTTGTCTTAATTACGGACAATTGTCTTAATTGTCTTACTTTTCATAGCTTGGGCAGAAATTCGTAGCATTTATAGACTCTTTCCACCAGTCAGGTTTGATGCTATCTAGTTTTGTTGTGTGGGGACAAGGAAAAAGGGAAGGTTATATCATTTAAAGAAATCACTCTGATTTGGGAGATATTGTTCAAGTGTTACATTGGCTCAGAAAGAATCAGGTTGAGCTGTGGATAAGTGACCGTAATAGATTTATCTATGAATTTTATCATGTGACTGGTGAAAAGTAAAGGATATTCATTTAAGACAGCCAAAAATTAATGTTTGGCACTACTTGTGATTTAAAAAAGTTATTTTTTCGAGAATATCCATTCATGCAGAGAGTAAAAATTCAAATTGACAAGTTCAATATTAATTTAAGAAAGAAACTAGAACCTTCATGTTTTTTCGATTATTTTAACTTCTGGCATTGGAAAGAGGGGCCTTCTTCTTGAAAGTTTTAAAGTCATTTCTCAAAAGACTTAGTTAATTTTGCTGTTTTCTCTCTCTCCCTCCCCTCTCTCCCCTCTCCTCCCTTCCCCCCCCCTCACTCCTCCTCAATGCTGCTCTGCAGCTTCCCCCTCCAATAAAGACCTTTCGTACAAAAAAAAAAAAGACTTAGTTAATTTCGAAAAAAAATCCCTCCTTCAGTTACTACTTTGGGGCAATATGTGAAATATGCTCCTTACATTTTACAAAGCTGTACTAAATGAAGAAATAATCCTTCTTATTCCCTAAGGCTTCCTGCATGTTTGAAATTGGTGCTGTCTCAGATTTTAACCTATAAACTGTTGTGATCTTCCAAACAAACTTTTACTCACACGATTAGTATTGTATCAACAAATATTCATTAGGAGTATCTACTGTATCCAAGTAATTAGGCTGGACATAAGCAGAACAACAAAAAAAAAGTATCAAACATAGGTCTCTTCTGTAAAATGTGGGGTCCTTCGAAGGTGTGCTCACTGGAGGGGCTGGAAGAGCCTCCTAGATGCTAGCGTACAAGTCACGCCACATTCTTTCTTTAATTTTTCAAAGATAGTATACACTACAAGGCCTCACACACAGTAGAAGTTCAACAAATGTAACTGTCGCTAACTTCTAGTCACCCAACCTGCCCCTACAAAGAATTTCCCTCGACTCATTCTTCACAACATTCCTGAAAGACAAGGTTGCTCTCAGGCCTGCTGCTCTTGTTAATCTATTTTCCTGGATTATTTAGATTACTCCAAAATCTTTCTCCTAATTAAAACTGTAAGACAATTATTGTTAATAACCTCAGGGCCTGGAACCTCGGTCACCTGCTCAATCTTTCTGTGGCTTGTGGGTGGGTACTCACTTAGCTCATTCCCAGAAAGTTAATTAAGAAAGATCAGTGACCAAAAAAGAAAAGAAAGAAAGAAGGGAAAGAAAAGAAAAAAAAAAAAGAAAGTTCTAGGACTTTGTAGCTACCCCCAACAACGTAAGAGTAAAGAAAGAAGGGGCTATAAATCCATAGATTTGGCAGCCAGAAGGAAAGTTCACAATCATTTAGCAATCTCATTCTTGACAGGAGAGGAAGCCAAGGAGGAGGAGGTTTGTCTTACTCTTCTACAGCAGTGATAAGCATTGTACCCACTGTCTCGTTCTTACCCTAAAATCTCAAGTGCCTGCTTACTTTGTATATTGTGGGTGACAAAGCAGACCTTTAGAGGCTGAGTCACATGCGCTGGCTCCATAGTCAGCAGAGAAGACAACCACAGTGGGAATCTTACTCTGAAGTGGAAATTTCCTTCCCTACCCATTACTGTGAGTAATTTTATAATTTTACAGTAGGTGCTAAAAAAATTGTGTGAAATATTTTTGTTTGTTTGTTTGCTTGTTTTCAGACACAGTCTTACTCTGTTGCCCTGAGTAGAGTGCATCTGTGTCATAGTTCATAGCAACCTCAAACTCTTGGGTTCTTGAGATCCTTTTGCCTCAGCCTCCCAAGCAGCTGGGACTCCAAGGGTCTGCAACAACACCCACTTTTTTTTTTCTATTTTTAGTAGTGGGGGGTTCTTAGTCCTGCTCAGACTGGTCTGGAACTCCTGAACTAAAGCAATCCACCCACCTTCACCCCCCAGAGCGAGGATTACAGGAATGAGCCACCATGCTCAGCCTGGAGTTTTTAATATTAAAATTTTCTGACCAATGTATTCAATGAATAGAGAGAGAAAAAGAAAAAGGGAGAGAGAGAGAGGAGGCAAGAGGGGAAAGAAGGAGAAGGGAGGGGAGGAAAGGATAGAAAAAAGAAAGCTCAACACTGTAACTTCCATGATCTATACTTGGTGCCCTTTGCTTTCAGTCTAATATTATAATTCTTTTTTTTCTTTTCTTTTTTTTTTTTGTAGAGACAGAGTCTCATTTTATCACCCTCGGTAGAGTGTTATGGCGTCACACTGCTCACAGCAACCTCCAACTCCAGGGCTCAGGTGATTCTCTTGCCTCAGCCTTCAGAGTAGCTGGGACCACAGGCGCCCGCCACAATGCCCAGCTATTTTTTGTTGATGTTGCATTTTGGCCAGGGCCAGGTTTGAACCCACCACCCACAGTATATAGGGCCGGTGTCCTACCCACTGAGTCACAGGCGCTGCCTCATATTATAATTCTTAAAACCAAGTTCTACCAGATTTTTAGTAAACAACTCTTCATTATTAAACTCAGAAGTTTAAATTGTTACGTTATATAAAAAGCTTCTTAATATCCATCTAAAAGCATTAACATTGTTACCTCACCAAGCACGGAAAAAAATCATATTAAAATCTCCACAGGTATATAAACATTGCAAATTTTAAAATTCAATAACTGAAATATAGTTCTATAAAAATCAAATAGATTATCTTTTTCACAATGGATAACCATTACATTTTGTATATATTTATTAATTGAAGTTTTTTTTTTAAGCACAATGTTTTTTTTTTAATTTCAGGTTAATGTGAGGGTAAAAACAATCAGGTCCCAATATTTGAATTTCTTAGGTAGAGTCCCTTTTGTAGTTGTGTCCCACACCCAAAAAGTGGGCCATAT
The DNA here is from genome assembly GCA_963574655.1 of Perodicticus potto. Classification (NCBI taxonomy): domain Eukaryota; kingdom Metazoa; phylum Chordata; class Mammalia; order Primates; family Lorisidae; genus Perodicticus; species Perodicticus potto. Next base: position 11,931 of record CAUYRH010139466.1, on the reverse strand, counting down.
ACTCCTACGCTGTGCCCATTCAGTGAGACCATCCCAACTCCCCTGTGCCCCATCTTCACTCATTCCCTCTCCCCGCCAACTTGAATTGAAATGAATTTTTATCCTATGCGGGTGCGAATTAGGTTGTCTAAATTGTTGCTTTGTACTAGTAATGAGTACATAGGATATTTGCTTTTCCAATCTTGTGAAACTTTACTAAGAAGAATGTGTTTCAACTCCAAGTCCAATGCAAAAGATGTAAAGTCATCATCTTTTTTTATAGCTGAATAGTATTCCATGGTATACATATACCATAGTTTGTTAATCCACTCCTAAGTTAATGGGCATTTAAGGTCCATTAATTGAAATATTTTGTAACTTCTTTGTGTGAGGACTGCATTTTTTTATTTTTGTATTTGAACATATTTTCAAATTAATGTTTTGCCTTCTTTATGTTTATTCTAGTGTACCTATACAAAATATGCATAACAGTATTTTAATTTTTAAAAATAAAATTTATGTTATTCTTCTCTAAGTTTTCATGTCACAAAATGTGTGTCATATTATTATATATTAAGACAAAATTTTACTTCAATGTAAAGCATAGATAAGAATTCTATCATAAATAATATTGAGAATTTTTCCCCCTCAAGTACTCATTATAAAGCATTTTGAAATTATCAAAGAGATTTCAAATTCATTCTCGTTGCTATTATGTTTAAAGAAATTACTATTTTAAATGTAATCTTATCACAATTATTTAATAATTATTCATATATGTTGCATTAAGTATTTACAATGTTCATTACCTCGAGCCGGGTATTAGAACATAGTTGAATGTTCAAGAATTAACAAGAATGAACATAGGCCTCTTTTTCTCTTTTGGGGGTTTATTTGCTGGTTCGTTAAGTTTTAAATATTTCAACTTTAGAGTGATTTAAGGAGAAAATGATAAAAACTGGTGACTAATATTTTATCATTTGCTTCAGCCCAGTCTTCATCTCAAGGCAGGTTTTTTACAAAGATTTCTTAGTGAGTGCCCTTAACTCACTTGCTTACATAGACTTAGTTTAGAATGCTTCCTTGGAAAGGAGGAAGGGTGCTGCTTAGAACCACAATATTTGGCAGCGCCTAGTCCACGATGCTATGAATTTAGAAAGCACTTGATGGAATCAGACCAATCCTTCTGATCAATTTCTACCTTCATTCATATTTTAAACATTCTCCACACAAACTTTTATATTCTTATGAATACAAAGCAAATAATTATTTTAAAACAACTTAAATGGCCTTAACTCTAATTATTATAGCAGTGAAAAGGTGGATAAGCCCATATCAATTGTACTCAGTCCAGAAAACATGATGAAAACTAGGACCATGCCTAACGGTCGATAGAAATGAAATATCTTCACTGTCAAAAAGGGGAATGCTGGGGAAGGGGGTTGCTGATCCTCTTCAGAATATGCAGCGTGCTATAGGAAAATACAGATGTATTCTTCTCCTCAGTAAAGGAAAGATAAAAAGCAAATAGACTGGAATATGAAGAAGAGAAAATTAAATTGGAGATAAAATGTGTCTTGATAGTAAGACAATAAAATACTGCAACAGATGAAATAGAAAAGTATTTTGAAAATCCTAAATTAGTTAAGGCTTTGATCCACCCAAGAGCGGAGGAATAAACCCGACAAACTCAATTCCACAAACTAATTATGTGAAATGCAGATTAGCTGCTGCTAAGATTCACTCTAGATAGGATCTCAGGGAAAAATAATTTTTATGATTATCTATTGACTTTGCTTTCTATCTTATTTTGTCTATTACCTTTACTGACAGTCTGGCCATGTCATTATTCATAGGTAGCTACGGGCACAAAAGTTGACCGTAAAATGTTTACCTTCTTGCTTACCATTAAGTAAGAACTCCTTTGGTGTGGCTTTGATTTTCATTTAGCCTACTGACAGTTGTGGACTCATCCTCACAATATATGTGCTCACAGGTCTTTGTTGTTTAACAGAGTCAGGCCCCATCAGATTCTTCCATTATTTTTGTAACACGTGATTCCGAAGATGCCCTACTTTGGCAGCAAGCAGGCTTTCTCAAACTGTCCCCCCACTGAACCCTTAGATCAGTCAACAAAACAGAAACCGCTTCAGGTATTTCAAACATCAAGATTTTGATAATCCACGCCTGAGTTAATAGGAGTGAATCAAAAACTAATTGGAAGAATGGAAAGAGCAAGAATAACATGAGAGAAAATCAAAGAAGCCCCAGCACTAATGTGGGCTCCTGGCACAGTTCCTGCTTCCTTATCCAGGATTTGGCCTCTGCTGCTGCTGCTGCAGTTGGGATTGCGCCGCTGCCACTGTGCAAGAAGCCACGAACTTGAGATTAATGTTGTTGCTCTTGAAGTCCAAAGCCATCTGCAGTCACTCCCAGTTACCCACAACTGCCACTGCTAGGCTTTTCCGCCTCCTCACCTTTCACGCACCCACAGTACATCACACTGACATACTCGGAAGATAGATATCAAGGGAACTGGGAACATAGAGTTTGTAGACTTGTAATCCTAGCAATACAAAGGACAGAATAAAATGGTGAGTGTTAATGCCCAGCACAGGACCTGACTAGCTTGTGCCCTAGGGATATTTCTCAAATGATTGACTGATGGAAGGAAAGAATAGTCAGACATTGACAGAACACTTTCTACTTTTTCATCTCTTAGTCCTTTCTATTTTCCCCAAATGTTTTGAGGTTGCTTGTTAAGATACCTGTGCAACCAAGGCAATGTACATGAAGATTAAATAATAAGATCCACTTAACAAAGGAGTCAGGAGCACAGTTTTGGAATAAAGTTAGGTTACAATTACTTAAGTCATTAGATTGTTTATTGATACTGAACTAGAATTGCCAGATAGAGCACAGGATACTCAGTTAAATTTGCATGTTATGTGGAAATCCTTATATTAAAAATATTCATTGGCTCGGCGACTGTGGCTCAAAGGGATAAGGTGCCAGCCACATACACCTGAGCTGGTGGGTTCGAATCCAGCCCAGGCCCGCCAAACAACAATGACAGCTGCAATCAAAAAATAGCCGGGCGTTGTGGCGGGCGCCTGTAGTCCCAGCTACTTGGGAGGCAGAGGCAGGAGACTCGCTTGAGCCCAGGAATTGGAGGTTGCAGTGAGTTGTGATGCCACAGCACTCTATCCAGGGTGACAGCTTGAGGCTCTGTCTCAAAAAAAAAAAAAAAAAATTCATTGTGCATCTGAAATTAAAATTTAATTCTGTATCTATATTTTTGTCTGCTAAATTTGGTAGCCTAATGCTGAAAACATCACATTCTTATCTTTATTCTACTCTCTAGTATTTAACATCTTATGAGGCTGGGCACAGAACATGTAGCAGAACGTACTTACTACTGAATATTTCGTATTACTAAATTAAAATCCCTTATTTGACAATAAAACCTTGATACCAGTTTCTCTCCAAAACGGGAAAAATTTAAGATGATGACTCACATTTAGTAGGATTTTATACTTTACAAATTATTTCTCGTACATTCTAATTTAAAAGGTATTGCAACCTTATAAGCTTAATTATTGGTATATTTCAAATTTTTACAAAATGGGATTCGGAACATTTAAGTAGCTTGTCCAAGGTCCCGTGATTAGTATTCTCGGTCCCATGCACATATCCTTATCCTCATCTTCATGAACTTTCTGCCGCCCAATGTCTTAAAGAACACTAAAGCTAAAACTTGATTCAGATAAACATGAAGGCTAAGCTAGCAGAAAATAATCTTAAGAGGACAAACTAAACATTAAATGGCAAAGGAATTCTACCTGCTTTGCCTAAGTAAACAACAGAACTAGAGTTTATTGGCTGATCACTTGTGTGCCTTCACGCCTAGGCCTTCTTTAGAGCCAACAGGCAATACTGAGGATGCAAAGATAAATAAAACATTGTCTATAAAGTTGTGAACAGAGACTCTCAGGGGATGATATCACCTATAATGATATTGCCTATGGATGGAAAGCTGAATTGCTTAAGCCTTCCACTCTGTGTTGCTAAAGAACAATAACCTGTGTGTTTTTGACTGTCACGACCCCTAAGACCCTGGTCTCGGTCACCACAGGAAGGAACCAGGCGTGACACGGATTAGAAGTACAAGCTTGCAGGATGTGGGCTAACCTTCAGTGCAGGGTAGCCCAGAGCCCCCTCTGCGATGGCTATTTATTAAGGTTATACACAACAAGTGTGGACAGTTAAGGTAATGACATACCCAACAGTTGTAGAGAGTTCAGATAATTACATATGAGGGCTGCATGCGTAAGGACTGCCACGTGCTCTTTCCCAGCAACTCCCATGAAGAACTACTAAGCATCAATGTTTAACACGCGCTTACTAGTGGGTGACTAATCTTATTTCATTCCAGAACACTAAGTTACTTGGGGGACTGCCCCCAAGTCACAAAACGTCTCTAGGCTTGCCAGGAGCCTGTCCTGTTCTCAGCGTTTCCTTTTAACGTGATAAGAATCAGTAACTGTCCTTTGCAAGCATGGTGTCCATTCCTCTCCAGTGGACTGCTGATGCACTGAAGCTCCCTGAGGGATCCTGTCCGTGCGATTTCTTTCATCTCAGTATTCTTACGTGTACAGAGTTACCAACATGGTTGATGAAGAAATACATCTATTTTATATTTATTTTTAGAAACGGGATTGATACCCACTTTAGAGATGAACTGTGTAATGGTGGGCTACTTTGTGTATATAATTATTGGGATTTAGACAGTGAAATTTAACCTGTCAGGATCTCTACTGAGTTTTGGATACTATTATATGACAGAACTCATGGGGGTCCCCAGAGGTCACCTCCTCTATTCTCCAGTCCTCAGGCAAAGCTACTTCTAATAATTCAAAACTGAGGTTTTTCTCCCCTGCTCTTAAGAAGTACCACGCCACGTGATTTAGTTTACCTCCTTCATAGGAATTTTTATTTCAACATAGATCATTTTGGAAATCCATATTTTTTTAAAAGTATGAAAAGTTTCAGAACCTTCAATCATTTAAAATATAGTACATTTGTAGGCTTGCACAGAATTTGAGAGCCTTGCTTAATCCACACCAATTCTAAAACAAATGACTATACAATTAAAAACTTGGAAGGGTCAGAGCAAGGTGACCACATGGAAACCTCCAGCGATCATCCCTCCACACAAACCAAATTCAGCAACTATCTACAAAGCAAGCACCTTCAGAAGAACCGAAACTCAGGTGAGCAAACACACTACGTGGTTTCAACATTGTATCATGGAAAAAGGCGCTGAAGAGGACAGAAAAGCCAAGCTTGCAGTGCCATGCCAGCGCACAAGTGGGCAGAGAATGCGTGTGCCCGGGGAAGGGAGTGGGTTGTGATGTGGGACTTAGCATTGGACGTGCAGGCTACCCTGGCACAGGGGAACACAGCACGGGGCAAAATTCAGCTATTGCCAGGGGAGAGCATTTAGACCAGCCCACCTAGAGGGAAATCCAAGGCCCCAAATCCAAGTTTCTGCTAGCCTAACCATTGCCTCACAGAAGTAGCATGGGGCCTGGAATCATTGGTAAGGCAGTTGGGCCACAGGGCTGCAGTGCATGGCCAATTCTTGCAGCCGTGTTGGCCTGGAAACAGTGGACTTTGGTTTCAAGTGACTCAGTAAAACACCCTATGTGGTAGCCAAGTCAGTGCCTGTGTCTCACTGCCCCCACCTCAACTACTGGCACTGGGGATCAGAAAGTCTTCTTCCACTTAGGGAAAGGCTAGGGAAGAGTTCAAAGGGTTTTGTTTTGGAGCTTAAGTACCAGCTCAGCCGTAGTAAAATAAAGTACCAAGCAGACTCCTGAAGTCGCTGAGTCCAGGCCTTGGTTCCTAGACAGCATTTCTGGACCCACCCTGGTACCCTGGGACAGAAGGAAACACTCTGCCCTGATGGGGAGGACCCAGTCCTGAAAAGATTCACCAACTTCTGACTAAAGAGCTCTGGGACTTTGAATAAAACATCAGAAGTAAACAGGCAACAGTCACCAGGGGCTTTGGGTAAAGCTGGGCTGATGTTAGTTATGGACTGATATTGGTGGCGATGAACTAGTACCCATATCAGTCTTCCTCCAACTCCAGCAGCCCAGCACAGAGAGTGAGGGAAGAAAATGAGAGGTTTTTCCTGGTAATTCAGAAAATTCTCCCATGTCTTATCCAAGTCTACCAAGGTAGTCACAGAATTACTGGGCTTGGGGCAGCTTGCACGCTGATAGGCTTCAGTGGCCAGAGACTTAAATAACACTCAATTTCCTTTAAATATGTAGAAAGCCTTTTCAAGAAGAATGGACTCAAACTAGCCCACACTGTAAAAATTAAAATAAATACCTAACTCATCAATGCCTGACACACATCTGTAAGCATCAAGAACATCAGGAGAACATGACTTTGCCAAAAGAAATAAATAAGGTACCAGCGACCAGTCCTAGAGCAATGGAGATATGTGACCTTTCAGACAAAGAATTGAAACCAGCTGGCCTGAAGAAGTTCAGTGAGCTTCAGGAAAACAGAAGAAATTCAGAAGCCTGTTAGAGAAATTTAACAGAAAGATTGAGAAAACAATTTTAAAAAGTCAAGTAGACATTCTGGAGCTGAAGAGTTCAACAGACTGAGAAATGCATCAGAGTCTCTCAACAGCAGAATTGATCAAGTAGAAGAAAACAAAGATTAACAAACTTGAAGACAGGCTATTTTAAAATCCACCATTATAGAGAAGAAAAATGACCAAAAAGAATGAAGCATGCCTATCATGTCCAAAAAATAGCCTCGCAAGGGCAAATCTAAGAGTTTGGGGTCTTAAAGAGGAGGTAAAGAAAACAACTGGAGTAGAAAGTTTATTCAAAGAAATAATAACAAAGGTCTTTCCAAGCCTAGAGAAGGATATCAATATTCAGGTCCAAGAGGGTCACAGACACCAGCAGATTGGACCCACACAAGATTGCCTTGAGGCAATTGAATATTCCTGCTCCTCCAAAGGTCACAGATAAAGAAAGGGCCTGAAGAGAAATAAGAAAAATGGGAAAATAACAGGGGAAGAAGGGGAAAAAAATAAAGGAGCTCCATTTTCCTGGCAGCAGACTGTTCAGTGGAAGCCTCATAAGCTAGGAGACCGTGGCATGACATATTCAAAGCATGGAAGGAAAAAGAAAAAGCCTCAAGCCTAGAATGTTATATCCCAAAAATGTCCTTCAAATATGAAGGAGAAATAAAGAGTTTTCCAGGTAAGTAAAAGCTGAGGGATTTCATCATCATCGGACCTGTCCTTCAAGAAGTGCCAAAAGGAGTTCTTCCATCTAAAAGAAAAGGAGACTAATGGCCAGTAAGAAATCACCTGAAGTTACACAACTCATTGGTAACAGCAAGGCACAAACAGAAAATACTTTATTACTGTAATTGTGGTGCAGGAAAACTAAAACAAACCTATCAAAAATAGCTGCAATAACTTTTTGAGAGATCTATGATATAAACAGTCATGGATATAGAAACAACAAAAAGTTAAAAAGCAAGTTAAAATACAGAATTCCTGTTAGAGTTCTCTTTGCTTGTTTGGTTATAAGCAGAATTGTCAAATGTTTAAGATAATTGGTTATAAAATGTTTTTTGCAAGCCTCATAGTAACTTCCAAAAACCTACCACAGATACACAAAAAATAAAGAGAAAGAAATTAAAACATGCTACCAGAGAAAATCGTTTTTAACAAAGGAAGACAGAAAGGAAGAAAGAGAGAACCATGAAACAAATAGTGGACAAACCATTTAAATAGACATTTCTCAAAAGAAGACATAGGAATGGCCAATAGGTATGTGAAAAAATGCTCAACATCATTAGTCATCAGAGAACTGCAAATCAAAACTACAATGAGGTAACATCTCCCTCCAGTTATAATGGCTTTTATCAAAACACAGGCAATGACAACTGTTGGTGAGGATGTGGAGAAAGGGGATCATTGTGCACTGTTGGCGGGGAGGTAAATTAGTGAAACCACCATGGAGAACAGTATACAGGTTCCTAAATAAACTAAAAATGGAAATGCCATATGACCCAACAATCCAACTGTGGGGTAAATACTTATACCCAAACAAGAGGAATTCAGGATATTGAAAAGACATCCACACTCCCACATTTATTACAGCACTATTCACAATAGCCAAGATTTGAAGTAACCTAAGCTTCCAGCAATGAATGAAAAGATAAAGAATTTGTAGTATACATACACGATGGAAAATTATATAGCCACAAACAGAATGAAAACCTGCCATTTGCAACAACATGGGTGGAACTGGAGAACGTTATGCTAAGTGAAATCAGCCAAGCACAGAAAGACAAATCTTGCATGTTCTCATTCATGTGGAAGGAGGGTATTAAAAAGGATTGATCTCATAGAGACTGAAAGTAGAATGGTGATTACCAGAGGCTGAGAAGGGTGGCAAGGAGGAGGAAATAGAGTGGGGAAGGTTAATGGGCACAAAAATATAGTTGATTAGAATGAACAATGCTTGATAAAATACTAAAGTAACTATAATCAACAGTAAGTTTGGGTATACCTTAAAACAACTAAAATAGTGTGATTGGAATGTTCCTAATGTAAAGAAATGATATGTGCCTGGGGTTATAAATATCTTAATTTTCCCGATTTGATTAATTCACATTGCATACCTGTTTCCAACTATCACATGTGCCCTATAATGATAAACAACTATTATGCAACCATAATCATTAAAAGTTTAAAAAATAATGAAAGAATAAAACACATTTCTATGGCCAAATGTATGTGGACAAGTTACCCTATCGTAATTCATCAAGAGCTACTCACTCCAGGTGAGTTTTCTTTGGATAGTCCAACTGTGATTTAAAAAACTGCTTCTTCCCTTTGATAAATTTCCTTTGTGTAATCAATTCTTGTTAACTCAGGTTTATCAGAAACAAATGATTGATTTTAAATTTCATAAAGGACTTGCATGTCCGTAACATCTTGAGGTAAACCAGCATGTTTGCACGCTCATTTCCGAGGTAGATGGCAGCTGGTCTGGGGTAAATGCAGAGGAGTTTCTCGCTCTTCCCAGGCTCTATAATGAGAATATTCTGTCTGATCAGGTGCATGCACCCTGCTGTCATTTGCAGCCTGACCTGGAGGTCAGGGGTGATGCGAGCGGGCTCAGGGATGCATACAAATCACATCCTCCTGTCTGTCTGTTTTGTTGACTGGTTCTCCTCAGGGTCGTGGCTATCTTAAGTAGCAGCCTGAAGGATAAAGTGTGCCCTGTCTGAGCTGTAAAACTTTGACTGTGGACCAATCGTATCTGACACACAGCAGCATGAGGTTTGGGTTAGCCTTTGGATTCAGAACAAATCACTGGCTATCAATGGTTGATAGTGACATGCAGTTTACTGAATCTCTCCTTCTCTCTGACAGCTCTACATGGGGGAAAAAATGGATTGTTTTTAAGTTGGAGAGTTTGTGTTCCAAAATGTGCTGTGAGTGAATTCCTTTTTACATAAAAATAAAATTATTTAAAAAATTCTAAAAAAGTGAAATCTTTTGCTTCAAGAGTATAGCTGTGACATGTAACATCTTGGCTATAAAAGGGCACATTTTTAATACAAGCCAGCCAGCATCAGGAACATGTGAGGCTTTTAAATGTTTTCAGGGACATTTTGCTGTATCGATTTGTATATAAATATATAACTTTTTCTGTTTTTACTGAAATATACATTTAATCACTAAATGTGATTTACAAAGAGGCAAGTTTAACGCCTTTTCAGTGTCATTCTACCAAGCATCAGAATTTGTTAATAACCACATCAAATTCGAGTTTTTCTCCAGCCTGTTTTTATATTTATGGAAAGTTTGCATAATTTCATTTTTGAACATTTGAGACCCCTCCCCTGCAGATACTTAGAAGAAAGGCTATTTATATCCAGCTGTCCTTTGAAGAAATGGCAAGATTTCCAAAGATGGAAAGTGGGGAGGAGTGTGCAGGGCATTCCGGAAGGGAAGGAGGTAAACGAACCCGAGGGGCAGCTCAGAGCAGACAGGCGGTGAGGAGGCCAAGTGTTAGACCAGGGGCAGACACTGTCCCCAGAAAATATAATGTGGCAATAATTGGTAGGGTGAGTTGTTGGCAGGATAAATGGAAACTTAGGAGACTTACTGTGATAAGCCAAGTAGATGGTAGTAAGTCCAACTGGGGTCACTGAAACCATAATAAAGAAGAGAGAATGATCCCCAAGAAACATTTAAGATAAAGTGAATGTTCCTCCTTTGGAAAGAGGGAATAAACTTTCCCTGGCAGACTCTGCCTCATGCACATATACACATTCAAGATCTATACGTGCCTTTCCAGGGACGTCAGCAACCCACTGAGCAAAGATCTATCGTAAGACTCGTGACACTGTGAACTTCTCCATTGCACCTCCAGACTGAGCTCCTTCACAGCCTAATTTGTCTGTATCTCCAGTACAGTATGTGTTTGTTAAATGACTAGTGATTAAGTGAATGAATAAATACAGCATCGTATTCTGGATCACTGGAGAATTATGGAATCTTTGATGAGAATTAAAGATTTAAAGAAAAAATGGGAATGGGAGCAAGTTTTTCAAGGACAGTAAGCTCAGTTACAAGCCTCTCCACTCAGGTCAGAGCTCCACAAACAGAGTCATTATGAGACTTCAAGGCAGCTTCTGAGTAATATTTTTGTATTATTTACAAAATCATTTATATAATCATGATATCCCAGCAACCCATTACTTTGAGACAATAGCTCCGTGTCAATGTCCAGTGGCATTATAACTTCTCTCTTGATATTTACAACGAAATTACATTACGATAACAATTATATATGTTGAGGTTAAAAATGCATCTTAGCTTCTAACTTTTTGTTTTAAAAGCAAAAATGAAAAGAAAAGCATACAACTTCAAAGTTTCTGGACCGAGCTACTAGGAATGTGGACTAGATTAAAACAAGTTAGTTGCCAACCTCCTCTGTCGTCTAATTTTCTGATGCTTACTACTCCCAAACTCTTTTGTGTATAAATGCTTCATGGCAGGATAGATTTTTATAAGAATATGAAAAATGCTGGTAAGAAGAAATACTTGATAGTTTGTATTCAGGACAAGCCCAGTAAGTGTGTTGCTAAGCCCAATTTGTGTCTTTAGAGCTTATCAACTTTGCTATCAGATTTCTATTAAATGAGCTTACGAAGTTGTGTGAGTAATGTTAAAGGCGTGCTATATTTTTCCAGCCATGTTCACATTGCAGCTATTTGTCAATTCTGGGAAAGAAGAGAAATAGAGAAAGAAAGAGACCCAGATCTCCAGGTTTCCAGAAGGTGAACTGTAAGAGTGAATTCAATAGATTACCTTGCTTTCTGGCTGCCACTGGGTAGCACAGGCAAGAGACCAGAGAGAGGGTCAAGATGACCTCCCTGCAGGGTGCTGTGGCCCTTGTGTCAGCACCTGGCCTACAGGCTCCAAATTCTACTAACTGCCCCCTTCTTTTGTCCTTCAGGCTTAGGGGTGATAATAATGCCTGAGTTTCTACCTCTGCATGGCACTATCCTTTGCATTTTCCTTGCCCTCCTCTTTATGATCTGTCTCTTCATTAAACTCCCCTTGAAATTTTTCAATTCGACTTCCCTGTCTCATTCCTACCCGGATACTAATCGATACAATCGTCACAAGAGATTGAATGTGCAGGTTTCAAGAGTTTCTATGATTTTATTCAAATTTAAATTCCACACATAGTGAAAGTATTTTTACCTTTAACCCATGAATAAAACTGTTAACAAAACGGCCTGTTTCAGTTCATCTTGGAGAGGAAAGGAAATTATTAGAAGAATCCCAGAGGAATTTGTGCCAACCGGAGTTCCATAGTCAAA
>CAUYRH010139464.1:0-52369 GCA_963574655.1 Perodicticus potto | reverse complement strand
TTTTTTGATTTAAGACTTTTGGGGGATTATAATATACTGTTTGTTAAGTTTTGGGTGAAGCTTCTAAAAAAAATGTTTTCAGTAGCAAGAATGACATTGCCTATAAGTTGAATGGCATTGATGGAGAGATAAGCATTTAGGGTAATGTTTTATTTGCATATTTGTAAATACTTATTCATTGTGGAAACATATACTTGATGAAAACCATGTGTATCTGTGGAAGCCGCTTTTTTGTTGTTTGTTTGTTTTCTTATACAATGTTTATTTTTACCATGTTATATTTTTTATGTTGCATTCAGCACAAATCAAAATGAAACAAAAATATGTTTAATTGGCTCATAAAAGGGCCATGTGAAAAGGAACATAGTGGGTAAAATTTTACCAATACAGAATTAGGATTTAGAGGGATGGATCTGAGTTACAGTCCCATGAAAACTCTTCGGTAATTCAGGATATATGGGTTTTGTATGTATGTACCTTATCAAATTATTATTGTATTTAGGTAGAAATAAGGATTATAATTGCAATAAAATCGATCACCGACTGTTCCTCTTTGTGAAACTGAATTTTTTGTGTGCCACTTAAAAATGTTCCCTATAAATCAGTATTTGGGAAAAAAAAAACAAACAAAAAACTTAGTCCCTCCATGGCCCTCCTAGTACTATTTACTAGCAGTGCTAGCAGAATCAACACATTTCAAGCGCTCATTCGTCACTGGTGGAGATTGTCCTGGTGGGTACCATTGTAGACAACGCTTACATCATATTATCACCATGGCAGAAATTTCCATTGGACAATACTGATCCTGAAAAGAATTGACTGGCGTATTATTGCCCCCAGAAGGAGCCCTGCAATCAAAATACAGCTTACCAGTAGGAAAATTATAGATGTGGTCCCAGTAATTATGCAGTCCTATGTTTAAAATATAAAATATGCGGTGTTAATATTAGAAGTCTCTGAAAATTGAAATTACATGTAGCTAATTACAAGAAATTAGTATTTAGTGGTACTAAATAGAGGTGAATTCCTTTCCCTTTTGCGTTCAGAGTTAGTAAAGATGTGGATATGCTGCCATCATCTGGGTGTCTAGAAACTTGAACTAAGCATTTCAAGTTGGTATTTACTTTCCCCAAATCTGCCAAATGGCAAAAATAACAGACACCTTTTGGGTATCAAAGGATACACTGCTTTCAGAAAACAAAAAAATCTGTCAATATTTCTAATCAAAACCAATGATTTAAACTCACTGAACTTTTTAATGTCATAAAGTAAGACATTAGAGGGTCCCCAACTACTATTTCAGTGAGGAAATGTGTGGCATAAAATGTGAAAATATTTCCTTAAATTCGTTTTTCTTTAGAATTTCATTCTTCATCTTGGAGAGCAGCAATGATAGCCTCTACCAGTAAGCAAATGTTAGTAATAACAATAAGATGTTAATATAAAATTAACATCAATCATGGTAATGACTTAGAAGATGAAGGCAGGATTTCAATACATAGCCCACTGGTTGTGGTATTGCTGCTGCTTTTGATCCTCAATCCGTGGTCGCTGTGGTGGTGCTAGGCAAATGGTGGATTACTACTGGCTTGGCTGACCCAAACCTGGTGAGGCCTTGTGGTGCTTTGACCATGAATACTGATTGCCTGCACAATGATCAGGGAATTACAAATTATTAATTGTCTTTTTGTAACAGTGTGTGTGTATGTGTGTATGCGAAACCCCAAACAACTGCTCTAGTTCTGCAGCCCCCAACCTCAGTGGCACAGACTGCTACCAGTCTGGGTCTGTGGCCTGTTAGCAACTGGGGCACAGAAGGAGTTGCAGGGTGAGAATAGGGAAGTTTCAACTGGTTTTTTCTTTTTTTTCCACCATAAACACTGGTCATACTGTTTCTTTATTTGAAAATTATTGCCCACGTATTAGTAAACAAACATAGGTCTAATTTTGACTTCTAAGAAACACAAATCAGACTGAGTCACTGCTAAATTATTATATAGTGAAATATTAAAGCAACAGCATGATATCTAAGGACTTGAGATCTGCATTGCTGAATTGAGTTTGTTTTTTTTTAAATTTTGGATTAGTACAAGGGTACATACAATTAGGTTACATTATTTGTATGTAAGGTAAAGTTCAATGTCCAGCTTGTAGTTGAGTCCTTCAGCCAGGAAGTGTGCCATATACCCCTACATTGTACCTGACAGATGACAGGTGGGAACTTACCCAGCCCCCTCCCCCTACTTCCCTTCTTGAATGTAATTATGTTTTTTTCTCATGTGGGCATGTAGTTGCTGATCTAATAGTTTCAAATTAGTACTGAGTACAAAGAATGCTTGCTTTTCCATTCTTGAGATACTGTTCTCCAAATACAAAACATGCAAAGTATCTTTTTTTAATGACTGAAGGGTGTTCCGTGATATACTTATGCCATAGGTTATTGATCCATTCAAGGGTTGATGGGCCCTTGGGTTGTTTCCATATATTTGCAAATATGAATTTAGCTTCTATCAACATTCTAGTGCAAATATCCTTATAGTAAAATGATTTTTTTTTTCTTCTGGGTAGATACCTGGTAATGAGAGTGCAGGACCAAATGAGAGATCTACTTTTAGTTTTTTGAGAGTTCTCCATGCTTCTTTCCAAAAAGAACGTACTAATTTGCAGTCCCACCAACAGTGCATAATGTATCCCCTTCTCTGTACTACATCCACCATCTGCAGCTTTGGGACCTTGTAAGGTGGGCCGTTCTCACTGGTGTTAGGTGATATCTCAAAGTGGTTTGAGATATCAAATTTTCAAGTGGTTCTGATTGATTTCCACTTTTTTGATGATTACAGATGATGAGCATTTTTTCATTTGTTTGCTGGCCATTCATTTATCTTCTTGGAAGAAAATTCTGTTCATGTCTCTTGCCCGGTGATAAATGGGATTGTTTACTCTTTTCTTGTTGATTAGTTTGAGTTTTCTCTACATTCTAATTATTAGCCCTTTGTCAGATTGGCATCCCAAAGAAAGAAAGGAAGAGGGCAAGCCGCATTTATCCGTTTTTGCTGTTGCAATGCCAATGGGATCTTCTTCATGAATTCTTCCCTAAGGTTGATATCGTTAGGAGTTTTCCCCACACTTTGCTCTAGAGTTTTTATTGTTTCATGTCTCAGATTTAAATTTTTTATCCAGTGATCCCCATCTCTTGCATTAATGCCTGAGCTCTGCCTTCTGTCAGATCTCCAATCTGTCTGGGAAAAATTGTCTTGTGTTAAACCAGGTCCTGGTGCCAAAATGGTTTCTTCATTCTTCACTTGCTTGGCCAGCTGTATAGTGCAAATACAGCCTCAGCTTTACAACATGAACCTTTAGGAGACATGAAATCGTCTTTAAAAGTCCAGGAAGAGTAGCGGTGAGAACGTGAAGAGAGGGGAAATAAGAAAGAAAAGCAGTGTACTATTGCGAATGGTGCCCAAGATGCCACGAAGCTTCCAAGAGCAGGAGTGCTGAAAAGCGTTATTCTGAATGCCACCAGAAGGTGGCAGCAGAGCTGCACCTATAGGAAAGTGCACCTCGCGCTCCTTTGAACTGAAACAGGATCCACCTGGACTAGCCATTTCTTTTTATCTCACAAAGCCAGAAACACGTCTAAATATCCATAACCTCAAAAGAAATCTGCTTTCATCTTGAGAATGATGGATTTTAAACATAATTTACAGAAAGTTCACACTTAGCATCTGCTTCAAAGGAGGGAGGGTGATGTGAGCGGGTGAACAGTTCCCACCTGTGAGAAGTGGGCGGAGCCCTCTCCACGCTGGGAAAGGCCTTGGAGCAGCTCCCTGCTTCCTGGGGCTTCCGGAAACCCTTATAGCAGTTCTAATGCGTGTCTCAGATGGTCAGAATAAGGGCAGGGAGCCCCTGGTACACACAAGCTCCCGGCCAGAACCAGCAGCTCCTGATAAAGATTAGAGACGAAGAGCAGACGGGATGAAGTGCTGGGGAGGACAAGTCCCACCTGGAGCTGAGGGGGCTCGGTCACAGTGGGGAAGGCATTGTCCTTAACTGAGGCTGCTCACAGGATGCCCCTGGGTGTTTTAAAAGAATGCCCCAATCAAAGCAAAATCTCCAGAACTAGGACCAAGGCAATCGTGTTTTTAAATCACCACAGGATACCAAAGAGCAGGCCAAGCTAAGAACTAGTGGCTTGGGGTTGATATGAGAGACAGGGAAGGGGAGATGGTCCTAGAGTCTAGCCGGAGAAGGCCGGAAGCAGGGAGGAATAGTCAGGTTGGTCAGTGGTGGTGAGGGGAGTTACAAACGGTTTTTAATACATTTCATCATTCATTAATTCACTCATTCATTTCTTCATTGATTGTGCCAATTACATGATGCTCTGCAATTGTATTAAGCATTGATCACATGCAGATAAATTCCACTTAGGTGTGAACCTCAAGGAAGGCACAATCCAGGCCTTGTAAATATGTGAGGACCCGGATCTCATTGTAGAGGGTGAGGAAGCAATGGCACTCCCCAAGCATGGTGGGGAGGGTGAATGAATAGCAAGCCAAGTGCTGAGCATTGTAGAAATGTTGACTTTGTCTTGGAGTTAAAAGTATACAAATGCCATCTAAGTGGAGGAGGGGTTGTTTAGGGTTTCATGAGCAGCCCCTACCCATGGCATTCTCACCTGAGTCTGAGAGATCTAGTTCCGAAGGCCACAGGCTAGAGAGAGACTGACTCATTACCAGAGTCTTATCAAAACCAGGTCACCTGGAAAAGCTCAGTGAGGAGGCCTGGAGAAGGTGTGACAGACCGGCTCTGTGGAGCCCCAGGGGAAGGAAAGGTCATGACCCTTCCACTGAAGAAATGAAGGGTATCAAACAGAATTAATGCATACAAGTAGCTTGCTAATAGACCCATACACTGCACTGAGCAAACTGAGGCTGTGGGGGTGATCGCCTCGGTTTTCCAATCCCTCCTGCCTAATACTTACTTCCATCCACTCATTCATTCACCAGCTAGAGCTGTAGGGTTTACCATCTGCTGAGATTCAGTGCCTCATCCCACAGGGAGCTTATGATTTGTCAAGAATATTCTTGAGCGTTTCCTCCATGCTCAGCAAATGAAGAGCCTCTACTCTTGCTGAAAGCCAACTCCTCCACTCAGGCCCTTGATTCCACCCCATGACCTTGATCGAAAACTTTTGGTCTCTGCTAGGACCTTATTCATCCTTGCTCTTACCTTCTCTTCTCAACTCTCATTCTTGGGTTCTTCTCTTCAGTATGTGTGGAAAGAAATATGTTTCCATCCCATAAAACAAAAATCTATAAGCCTCTCTTTTTAAAAACAATGTTTTCAATTTCAGAATATGATGGGGGTACAAATGTTTTGGTTACAGAAATTGCTTTGTGTAGTTTGAGTCAAAGTTATAAGTTTGCCGTTCACCTAGAATCAGGGGTCCTCAAACTACGGCCTGCGGGCCACATGAGTTGGTGTGAATTGTATTTGGTCCTGTTTTGTTTTTGACTTCAAAATAAGATATGTGCAGTGTACATAGGAATTTGTTCATAGTTTTTTTTTTTAAACTACAGTCCAGCCCTCCAATGGTCTGAGGGACAGCGAATTGGCCCCCTGTTTAAAAAGTTTGAGGACGCCTAAAATGTGCATTGTACCCCTTGGGTGTGAATTTACCCCTCTCTCCCTTCTCCATTCCACCTGCTTGCTTTCTGTTGAGTTTTACGACCAAATGTGCTCTTGAGTACTGATCAATTAATTTCAGTTTAATTGTGAACACATGTGGTGTTTGTTTTTCCATTCTCATGATATTTCACTTAGAAAAATGGTCTCCAGCTCCCTCTAGGATGTCACCACTTTTTTTTTATGGCTGAGTAGAACTCCATGGTATACATATATCATATTTTATTAATCTGCTCATGTTTATTGCAGCATAATTCAGAATGGCAAAGATATGGAACCAAACTAAGTCTCTATTTTCACTCCCAACAGCCACCATCAAATTTTACCTCCTTCTTAAAATCCACACCTCTAGAAACCACTATCCATAATTTCTCATCTCTACTTTCCTAACCCTCACACAACTCTTCAACCTGCCTTATCTGTTTTCTATTTTTGTCTCTGAAATATCTCTTCCAAGTGGCAAAAAGGAAAATTTGCCCTACCGCAGATTTGACCTTGACTTCTATGCTTAAACTTCTTTGTCACTTAGGATAGGGCTCAATCCTCAAAGTCGAACCTCCAGCAACCCCAAACTTTTATGCTTCCCCATGCCCTCCATGCCTTTCTTCATGTCTGTGTCTTTTTCCTACCCTTTTCTCTACCTGTAACGTCTTAACCCTTGAGGTTTTCTAGTTTGCTGAAATTTTCCTATACCTTCTTGAACATCAAGTTCCACTATCACTTCATCCAAGAGGTTTTTCTGATGTCCTCAGTCCTTGCTGGGTACTGAACCCAAATCTGTGTTTCTATAATGGTCTGTGTGTATCTCTGGAATGTATTCACTAGTTAATTTCCTAATTATCTGTCTACGAGTCTAGTTATACTTACCTGCTTCTGGGTCTGTCTTCTCTTCTGTCTTAGAAACTCCTTTAGAGTAAAGAACAGACATTAGGGAGTTTAATGAAAAGTCGAAGACTCCAAACAATTGAAAACAGTATTATAGTAAGAAAAACTCTGATTTTCTAACATCATTCAGAATTTTCTTTAAACATCTTCCACCTATCTAAATCTAAGGATTTAAGCTATTTCAAAAGGATTATCATAATAGTATAATTATGAAATTAATATAAGAGATGATTATTCAGAAAGAAATTAAAAGATGACTCTCTAGGAGACAAGGTAATCAAACTTTGGAAAAAATCTAGCTAAAATTGAAAAAAATAAAAAAAGGAGAACATGATTAATAGTTAAGGAGGTTTACTACCATCATAGAATACTACACTCAATGATATGTTAATAAATTTGGAAGTCAGAGTAAAATAACTATTTCCTGGAAAACTACCAAATTGATTCTGTATGTGAATGTGAATAGGTAATAAATGAGTATCAAATTTAAATATATCAAATATTCTATGTAAAACACTTTGGCTTTTTACAAGTAAATTATTTAAATGTTTCACAGAAAATTTAATTTATGTACTATTAAGTTATTTCAAAACACAGAAGGTGGTATGATTCATAATTAGGCATACAAGCAGACATAATACTTGTGTCTAAAACTTTTTGTTAGTGTCAAAACAAAAAACAAAAGCAAAAAAACCAAAACAAAAACTCCAAACCCCCAAAATAAAAAACAAGACAATCTCAATTAAGAATATAAATGTGAAAAATGCACTTAAAATATTGGCTAGCATAATGTAGCCCCATATTTTACATAATATGCCTTGATCATAAATTATTTATTTGAGAAAAAACAGGGATCTTCAAAACTTGGGCAATCATTAGTATGGCATCTCCATACTAACAGCTTGGCAGACAAACTATACAATTTTCAACTTTTAACGTAATGGCATTTTATTAAATTACACATTGATTTCTAAGAAATTCTCTTTTCAAAGTGAGTCTGACTCTTAAACAGAATAGTTTCAAGTATAGATTTTGTAAATTTATAATTTCTTATTTTTAGTAAAAGATACAATGGTTTTGATTTTGTGTCTGGCAGAGGAGAGAATGTAGAAAATTGTTTTGAAACCCAAACCGTCTGTAGTTGTGTGCTAAAGACCCTATGTTGTGGTTTGCAGGTTATTTATGCAAATAATTATTATGCCAGACTGTGATTCTTCATCAATAGATCTAGAATGATTAAAAACTTCATAATGTTTTTCCTGCAAGCTATATCCATCTAATTCTGGAGTCTGGCAATATCTCTGTAAAGACATACTGATATCTTGGGAAATACCTTTTTTTCTAGAGTAGAGACAATTATATGAAATAATGATGGAACAGAGTATACTTGAGGTGATTAAAAGAATTAGAAATGTAAATTTTCTCTTTGTCAGTTACCTTCCAAGAGTAATTCAAGAGCTGTTAGGTTGCCTTTGCTTACATGACAACATTCATAAAAGAATTACCAAAATATCTTAGAAAAATTCAATGTGCAACTCCTCATCTTCTTAGTGAAACAGAATGTACTAGTGGAGATAAAAAAAAATCAGTTTATAGATTGATCTAGCTAGATGGGAGACATGGGGACTTACTAGGCTACCAAAAGAAGTTTACTTTCCCTGCCTGGCTGCTTTTGCTGCGGGTGGAGCTGGGCCTAGTAAACTGACCACAAGGAAGAGCTGAGAGCAGCTTTGCCTGAGAAAGAGATTCATGCACACTCAACATCCTTCCTAAATTCACTTGTAAGATTAGATGTTTCTTTACTCATGGGAAAGAGGTACACAGTTCAAAACTAGAGAAAAAGCATAAATTCCCAATTAATGGGTTGACAGAAAGTATAGTTGCTCCTAACATATAATAATGTTTTCAATTAGATCTTAGGGGAAGTTCCACAGAGCAAATTATCATCATTCATTAAAATAACTACATGCTTTAAGAATTAGGCTTAATTCTTATTTTCTTTTTCCATAAAAGGTAAAAAAAAAAAAAAAAAAAAAAAACCTGGCGGCGCCTGTGGCTCAAGGAGTAGGGCGCCGGCCCCATATACCGGAGGTGTTGGGTTCAAGCCTGGACTTGGCCAAAACTGCAGAAACAACAACAACAACAACAAAAACAGCAATGACTTAAGCAAAAAGAAAGTTAATTTATCTCTCGTGTAAAAAACATCAAAAGTTTGCAGTCCAAGCAGTTTAGCAACTATATCATTCTTCAAGGTCCTTTCTGTTCCTTGCTCTGCCATCCTTATTCCACATGGCACAAGATAGTTTGTCCTGCCATCCTTATTCCTCACGGCACAAGATAGTTTCTAGAGCTCCAGCCATTAACTGAAATCCGTATGACACGCTGAAGTAAGGAATAAAAGAGTGGAGAAGTGCTCCTCCCTCTTATTAAAACAATGTCCTCAAAACAGCATGCAATGATTTTATATTTGATTCTTTTGCCAGGACTTAGAGACGTGGCCATCTCTTGCTGCCAAAGAAGAAGAGAATGTAGTTTTCATCTGTGCTCAGTTAATATTGGGCTTCATATTCTGATTTGGAATGGACACACTCTGAGCTCAGAAGCCATCCTGGGACTAGCTTGGTATGCTCTGAAAATCTAGGGGATTCCAGGGATCTATGAGCCTCCAAAGAGACAAGCAAGGAACATGTTTTCCAGGTGTTTGTCTCATTAAGTTAAGTCAAGGTAGACATGGTTAGTCTGATGGGGCAACCCAATTTCAGTCTTCAGTTTCATACTCACAGCCATATCTCCCAACCTACTCTAGGAATGAGCTTTAGTTACTTGTCATTTCAAGAAACTAATTGAATATTAGCTTCAGTAGGCAGCAGATGAACTCAGCGTTCCCAGAGAACACCAATTTCCATGAAATTTCAAAAAAGAAAAAGAGCATAGGAAGATTAAATTTCTCTGTGATGGCTGGGTGGTCTAATTTGGTGAGCCTAAGGATCACTGGGCACTCTATGTGAAGACCATTCTTGCTTGTATACATTTAGATCAGGGGTGGCAGTAAATTTGACTCAGATTTAAGAAATTTGGATTATAAACTCCGTTCTACCACCTGGCATCTTACTTTGGGTCAATTTAGTCAAGTGTTTTTTCTATTCTAAAACATTTGAAGGTTGAATTAAATAATCTCTAATCATTTCAGTTAAAAAAATTCTATGATTTCAAGTAATTCTGAACATTATATAATAGTAAAGTGTTTCAACAGTTCCACATTTAGGAAAAGCAATCTTTTTTTAAAAGAAAACACATGTGGTACGGTATACAACATGGATTTTGTTAATCCCATTTGTAAATCTCCATTAAGTAATAGCTATCATTTGTTGATCTCCAAAGTAGTGAAAAAAAAGTTTTTTATTGCAAACCATAACATAAATTGAAATTTTGGATCATCAAAGAAAATCTTTTCAAAGGATTTCATGAGCATATAGCTGAAGAAAGATGATTATTTATCTAGACTTTTCTTTAATTTTATATACCCTAATGCCTTTTCTGCTACAACATCAGAAAATTGTTAAAGGCTAAAACGAAAATTCACTCAACTGAGAATGATCAAGCAGTTTTTTCAATAGGAAGTAAAATCTGATAAACTTGGGATAAAGTGGAAGAAACACTGACTCACAAAACAGCAAGTTTTGCTCTGAATTGCAAAACAACTCACCCCATGAACTCTTTCTTGGATGAATAGGTCTATATAACCTTATACCAGTGTTCCAAATGGGCAGTATATAGTAGTTTCCTTCACAGAGGATAGGGAATGAAAAATATTAGGTTGAAATTTTTGAAAGATTCTATAGGTCAAAACTGGTTGAATATTGACAATGTAATATGATTTGGCCAAATAGTCCTTTCTATACTTGGGTATCAAGTACCAATTCTACCTGAATGTTGTGCAAGGACACTAAGGACGCAGACATAAGGTCATCCTTAATAATATCATGTCCTTAGGAGTGATGGCACAGTGGAGGTAGTGATGCTGCTGTGACAGGTGTTAGGCTGGCACTTCTGAAGGGGAGCCCCATGGCAGGGAAATGTCAAAGGAGCCAGAGGCCATGCTAGTGGGGTGGAGGATTGAAGAACAGAATGAGGTCATGAGAGAGTATACAGGTGGCTTACAGAACTGTCAGATTTGTGTCTGGTTTCACCAAAATTAACTGTAGCCTTATCTGGATATATTGGGGAGGGAACAAAATCTTGACTCTGCTGTGTTTGGGAAATAACACTTAGGAATCCTCTACCCAGGAGAATGGAGTACTATGCCCAGAGATGATTGATTGACTGGCAGTTAGTGATAACACATTTCCCTGCTTCTCCAGCGTCCTGCGGCTCTGTTCCTAACCCCTTTCCCAGTCCTTGCTGAGGTGCATTTCTTAGGAGTTGGTCCTAGTCCTTGTGCTCTCATTTCTCCTCTCCCACTTCCAAGAGCACTTTCTTATTTATGTCATTTCACCTCACTCCCTGCTCCCTTGAGCAGACTTTTATCTGGATTTCTCTTCATTCCTTTGGGTACAACACTTCTGTTTGGATTAATTTCACCCTTGGACCATTCCATTTAATAATCTATAAATATTCTACTCCTTTGTAAATGTTTGTAGTCTTGTTCATTTGGGTGCCTTGTATAACCCAAGAAGATTGTAAACTTTTTGAAAGTAGAGACTTAATGTTCTTAGGAAAATGTGCTATAGAAAACTGGCCTCAGAGAAGAAGAGATAAAATATGGGAAATGCGCTGATTATTATTAATGAATAGAATGATGCCTCACCTATCCAGGACTCGGGTGTTTAGAAACCTCAAGTTTCTGGGTACATAACTCACGGACACAATAAGCTGACAAAAAGTAGTGAGGAAGTCTGAGCAACTCACGTAAATGTCAGTACCCAAATGCTAATATTCATGGATGTTTCACATGTGATGCCAAATCCAAATCCATTTCTGCTTACCGTGCATGGAAATCTAACAAGTGTGAGTGTCTGGTTCCCTTGGTGGGCTGGAAGCAGCCAGTGAGTCAGTAAAAGTAATGTCAAAACAAGAGGGAAAATATGGGATATACAAAGACCCAGCATCTGAAGAAAGGACAGAAAAAAAGCATAAGAATATCAGAGTCAGATTTGAGATTTCAAAAGGACAATTTTTGGTGCCCTAGTGTAGGGATGAATAGCCATTTTTTGTTGATTCTGGGCTATCATATAATTCAGAAAATAATTATTTTCAGGCTGAACATATTTCCAACAAAACTTAAAAGTAAGTAAGTAGCTTTTAAAATAAAGCCGAAACATAGAATTTAGTTAGGAAAAAAGTCCTATCCAAAAGTTATTTAGCTAATTAAGTCTTTTAGTATTAGGGCTGAAAATGATGATGGTCTGTCATCCAGAAATCAGCTCTCTCAGTTAACTTGTCTTCCAAGGATTATAGATAGCTGAAATTCTGTTTAATTATTAACTTAGTGTGAGCTTGATAAATATTATTATTACCTAAATGACTAATGTAAAATAAACTCTCATTATATCCAACTAGTAGAACCATTGGGGAAGAATGTGATATGTGAACATTTTTATTTTTAATTGTGAAGGGTCATCGGTGACATAGGTAAAGGGAAACCCAGCGACGTACTTCACCTAAATTTGTAAAACCTTTGAATTTTTCTTTTTATTTGTATGCTTTATGACAAGTTGGTGAATATGGTACCTCTGTAGGGTAAAGGAGGAAGCATGTTTTTAAATGTCTATACTGAATGGCTGTGATGAATTTGCTGGTTTACTGAACAGCATCCATGCAGACCATGTAGTTGAGTGTTAAGCTGTTGAATGATAAAGTTCATGATCAATGATCATAGACAGGATGCCTATCAGGGCATGTTTCTGGCAGTAAAGGAGCTCTTCCAGGTCAAACTGGCAGTGATTCTCCTTGCCAGGGCCAAAACCCAGCATGACATTAGGGAACCAGGCTGAGGCAGACACCAAGAAGAACTCAAACATGATATAAGACCCAGAGAAGTCTTTCCCATCTAAGACATAGCTGGTGGACACCCAGTTTGTGGTACTTTGTTATGGACACTCTACCAAGTGAATATACGTATTTTTTTCGGTTCCTTAGCAAAAATCAAAAACCATAGAACAACACTGCACAGCATTTGTAAATATTGCATTTATATAATGGCTGGATAGATAAAGAGGAATAAAAAGAAATAGGTAGACACATTGTAATTAATCCTAATGGTTTTATTTCTACTCATATCTATTTTTCCATTCATCTATTGACCTAATCTCCACCCATAATTGACCTAATCGCCATCCAAAATGAACTACACAGACAACTGTCTGTCAATCTCATTCCTTGCAGTGGGATGACTCATTCTCAGCTGCTTCTGCTGTTGCTGTGGTATATTCTGAGCACCATTAGAGATACCGGCATTCAAGATTCTGTTGACAGAGAGTGCCAGACCAATTCGATTGTGTCTCTAATGGAGTGACACTTTGGCCACACTCTTCCTGGGGGTATCACGAGTCAGGCAGGATATTAAGCAACAATCTTTTGAGCAACTACCTTGTACAAGGCTCCATGTGAGGCATTTTGGGGGGGCAATATATACTTTAATAATTAACTACTGAGCTGGGCATTAACAGTAATACAGGTATTATTTTTTCAGCTTTTTATTACTAATACCCTGGACAGAAGGAAGATTCTGGACTGTAAGGCCAAATTGCAAGACTCTTTTGAGTTCATGATAGGTGCTATGTCTCCAAGATCTGGCAAAAGCTAACTAACTATAGCACTGTCCTCCTCATAAAGAGGTTCCTTCTCTAGAAGTTCCTACTTCCTGGCAAGAGTGAAGCCCTGTCACCTAGAAACATAAGAGTCAATAATATCAAAGATAACTGATATGGCTATATGAGGGTTATTATGAAAGTTTTGAGATACACAAAAATCAAGGAACATAAAACCCATGTGGATGGAAACAAATGAAGCTCTCCCAGCAACACCAATAAGCCGAGAAAGTTGAAACTTGTACTGGTGAATCAGAAAGGATGCTATTGACTGTTTTTCTTGGAAGTGAAATAATGGACCGTAATGCAGTGTCTCAAAACTTTCATAGTGACCCATAATACAGTATATCACTTACATATACCTCTTTCATTTATAGGATTTTATTTTTCTCATAATCTCTAAAAATGTATACTATTTACCTCTTTCATGTATATTATGTATATTAGGGAAGAATGTTTGTATATAGACTTAGGAATACTTTGCTTTGAAATGGTCAATATTTTTTTTCCTACATATTTGCCTATACTCCTTGCCTGTGACTTTCTGGAAGATGTTTTATGGAGCACTTTGTATACCATATCCACTTGTGTTCAAGAAGTCCACCAGTAATGAAAGTTTCCCACATGTGCTTCTTTGACCTTACTGGAAAATGGAACTCATCTCTTGTTCCAGGATGGTCCTCTGAAGATTGGCTTTTTAAAACAGCATCACTTAACTACAATTAGAAGCGGGTTCCTGACTTATACACCAATTAAACTACTTTAGGAAATAATTTTCTTTATTCATAGGATGGGAAGAGCTGCCAAATAGCAATGATGAAGACAGTGTACAGATATGATTAAGATTCTGATGGAAAAAAGATTATTAAATGTGAGTCCTTTCATTAGAAGCCAGTGTTTTGTGATAAATGGGATATATGGGAATGTTTTTAAACTATTAGCAGTCCCTTTAATTAGATGTATCTGTAAACAATTTTATGTAAACTCTGAATACATACATATTCTTTGGCACCTGTAAGTGGTGGTCTGCATTCCTTCACCAGGATTAATATGATTTACCATACATTTATAAACATACTTGAGATGGACATGGACATGGAGTGGTTTGTATAAACACAGTGACTGTTTAGGCTTTGGAAAAAGGTAAGCAACCTTTTGAAGACATTTTAAATCATGAAAATGAATGATGCTGGCTTGGGATATAATAACTAAGATCAAAAAAATTCACCCTAACCCACTCTCTTCCCCCCAAAGGTATATTCTCTTCTCTTCTGAAAAGCCTTCATCTCACTCATTTATTCTAGTCTATAAAATGTCTTCATCTATTATAAAAACCTTTTTATTCATCTAATGTGGATCCCAAGTTAAAGAAATAAGGCAAGTGACACTAAGTATTGGGATCCCACAGAGAAATGGTGAGGACTGAGATTCTCTACAGCTGCCTGTGCTCCAGGGACTTGTTACTGTACAGGAATTCTGGCCCAGATTTTAATGTCAAACATTTGCCAACACTTTGCAAGTTAAACAAAAAACTTCTGTGAGCTGAGTGTAGACTTCACGTTGTGGTTTGTATCCTCTATTTAAGATATGGCACTCATTCTGTATAATGTCAAAGAATTGTTCCTTGCCTCCAAGGAGGTTATAGTGATTGAATTAAGTGTGGTAATTCTGGTAAACAGGAGTCTACGGAGAAAAAGGAATCTTTATCAGGAGTCAGGGCTTAGGCAGGGGCATGGGTGGAGGTGATTGGTAGAGGAATTTCTTTTGAGGGATAATCAGCCTTATCTCGAATGATGATTGCGGTACCCAGACATGGAAGGAGATGATACCCTAGGCAGATATAGGACAGAAGCCCAGGGCACGTAGGCCTATGAACAAGGAATCAAGGACTATGGATCTCCATGCCTGGGGTCCAGGAGAGAAGATGAAAGCTGTGGCTGAGAGAAGCCAGAGTGTGAAGGACACTGATAGAATGATTGCATGGACTTGGAGTTGAGATTTATAATGTTGCCATTTTCCCCAGGAATGGATTAGTATATGTATACTGTGGAATACAATGCAGCCATAAAACGATGGAGATGTTATACATCTTTAAATCCATCTTAAATGTTAATATAAAACATACAATTAAATACAATTAATACAAAACATACAAAAATACAATTAATCTTTTGTATTAATCTGGATGCAGTTGAAGCACATTCTTCTTAGTAAAGTATCACAAAACTGGAAAAGCAAATATCCAATGCACTCAATACCAATATTGAGTATATATACCTATACTACGCAAATATCCAATGCACTCAATACCAATATATACCTAATACATGCCCACAAGAGAGAAAAACTCAATTCAGGTCACTTCGGGGGGGAAGGGGAATGAGGGCAGTGAGAAAGGGGTAGAGGGGAGGGTATTGGTATGCTCCCACTTAATGGACACAGCTGAAGAGTATTGGCACATCTTTTGGGTGTAGGACAGAACTACAAGAGGGACTTTACTAACATATGCAAACATTGAAACCTAGTTGTTTGTATCTTCACATTAACCTGAAATAAAATTAAAAAAAAATATTTGTTTATAATTTTATTAAACCATAATTGGGTACATTAGTGCAATCATGGACACAATGTGCTGACTTCATATACAATATGAAAAATTTTGGTCGAACTGTTAAACATAGCCTTCATGGCATTTTCTTAATCACTATATGAAGATATTGATATTCTACATTTAATAAGTTTAATAAAATTATTAAAATGTTGCCATTTTAAATTATGTATATTTCATTCAAGGTCAAAAGAATGATTCTCTTTGTGAAATTTTATGAACTAACAAGCTGGTTGTCATGTTTTCTAAAATGTGATATAAAAGACAAATTTTGATTTTTTTTATTATCAGAGTTGTGGTAGTCACTTTTTTTTTTAGTTTAATCAGTTTGTAATCGGCATATAATGAGCTTCACATTTGATTGCAATTATAAACTTTACGATTTGATTGTAAAGTGAAACTGTCATCTCAATCAAAATAAAAAACATAGAACTTCCCACAAAAGTATCCTCATGCCTCTTTGTGACCACTCTCTCCTATTTCTTGGCAACCATTGATGTGCTTTCAGGTATTATAAATTAATATGTACATAGAAAGTCATACCAATGGAATCACATAAGTACTATTTGTTATCTAACTTGCTTCTTTCAACTTGCATAATTATTTTGTGATTTATTCGCGTTGCTGTGAGCATAAAATAGCTCTCTCGAATTTCCAGTTGTTTCATAGCTTCATGGACACTTGATATGGTTAGTCTTTTTAAATTTTATCTGTACTAATGAATGGAGTGATGTATAATTGTGGATTTATTTTGCATTTCACTAATAACTAATCATATTGAACAGATTTTCCCATGCCTAGCCACATATCTGTTCAAGTCATTTATTGATCTTTAATTGAATTTTTGTCTCCATGTTGAGTTGTAAAGGTTCATTACATACTCTCATTAGAACTTTTCTGTCATGGTCTGTTTCACAAATATTTCTGCTGCTTTGTGTCCTGCCTCTTCATTTTGAAATATCTTTTAAATAGCAAAATTTGTCAAACTGTAGGTTGCTGAGATTTTCTCTTGTGTTTTATTCTAAAATGTTTATTGTTTTAGCTACAATATTCTTGTCTATATTTCACTTTGAATTAATTTTTGTATATAGTGTGAGATAATGGCTAAGGTCTTTTATTCAGGTTGTTGATTTTTCTTTTTTCTTTTTTTTTTTTTACTCAGAAGCAAATGTCATACTTTAATAATAAACACAATGACAGAAGCATTCTATTATCCCTCTATTAGCAAATACAAAGAACAAGAATTACAAAATAGATTTTACTTCATACCACTGGTTCTTACACCCAGGAATCTATATTAGAATTGCATAGGGAGGTTTAAAAAAATATTTAAGTCCGGGCCTCATACTTGGAGGAGGTTACAATGGGGGTCATGACACAAGTATTTCTAAAAAGCTCTTCAGGTAGCTTGGATGTTACCTCTAGTTGAATCACCGACTTTAGGTCGAATGAGGGACTTTGGGCAATTGTTTAGGGGTGTGGGGAGCTTTTCTTGCAGATTTAGTAGAAGTAGCAAAGACCTTGGCCTCTGGCTTCTTTGGAGTCTGTCTTGGGTCTTTTTTTGTCAGTAAAGGATTTCTTTCCTTCTCTGCCTCTTCTCTGATTTTTGGCTTTTGTCCTGGCGTTTTACCTGGGGTCTCAGGCTCTGTAGCTTTCACAGCATCTAAAGCTGGTAAGGCCTTTTTCTTCTTCCCATGAGGTGTAGTAGGACCAGAACTCTTTTTTGAAGACTTCTTTCCTATGGCATGTTTTTGAGTCTCTACATTTTCTTTAGATGGAGCTGTTCCTATTGGTACCAGCTGTGGAATTTCATCTTCAGAGTTGTTTGTCACTTTAAGTTGGGCTTTTACTCTGCCATGTTTTTTCTTCCCATGTTCTGGGGTCTTTTCTTTCTGGGATCCAGATTTCTTCACCCGAGCACCACTTTTAGGTGCTGCATCATCTTTTGTTAAGACTGATGAAGCCTGTTGCTGTATCTTTTTGTTTTTCTTCTTCCACCTTTTTTTGTTTTGTTTTGTTTTTTTATTGAATCATAACTGTGTACATTAGTTCAATCATGGAGTACAGTGTGCAGGCTTCATATACAATCTAAGATAATTTCATCCACCTATTCGACGTACATTTGTGAGATTTTCTCATTTAC
The DNA here is from genome assembly GCA_963574655.1 of Perodicticus potto. Classification (NCBI taxonomy): domain Eukaryota; kingdom Metazoa; phylum Chordata; class Mammalia; order Primates; family Lorisidae; genus Perodicticus; species Perodicticus potto. The sequence goes on along the minus strand of CAUYRH010139464.1, from coordinate 34,239 downwards.
TGTGTGAGAACATTTGTGTTCTGCATTTAGTAGTTTTCTCCTGACCCTTCAAAGGTGGACCTCAAGTGTGATCTCACCCTTTATCCTCTCTCTCCCCACTCTCTCCCCTCTCTTCCCTCCCTCTCCCCTTTCCCCGTCTTCTTGTGCAATAACTGGGTTGTAACCTTCACATGAAAGATATACATTTGCTTCATATTAGGGCTGTATACATTGGATACTTTTTCTTCCATTCTTGAGATACTTTGCTAAGGAGAATGTGTTCCAGCTCTATCCATGTAAATATGAAGGAAGTAAAGTCACCATCTTTCTTTAAGGCTGCATAATATTCCATGGTATACAAGTACCACAATTTATTAATCCATTCGTGGATTGATGGGCACTTGGGCTTCTTCCATGACTTAGCAATTATGAATTGGGCTGCAAACTCACACGTTAACTTCAGGGCTGTGATGATCAAAACAGTGTGACAGATTAACTCTGATGTTTAGTCATATATGTTCTCGACTATTTAAAAAATAATGAAATAGAGTCAGCGTCTGTTGCTCGGAGACTAGGGCGCCAACCACGCACACCAGAGCTGGTGGGTTCGAATCCAGCCCAGGCCAACTACTACCAAAAAATAGACGGCCATTGTGGTGGGTGCCTGTAGTCCCAGCTACTTGGAAGGCTGAGGCAAAAGAATTGCAAAAGCCCCAGAGTTTGAGGTTGCTGGGAGCTATGACAACACGGCACTCTATTGAGGGTGACATAATAAGACTCTGTCTCAAAAAAAAAAAAAAGAAAGAAAGAAATAGTTATTATGAATTAATATAGTTTGGCTGATAAAATGTTTAAAATTTGGGATCCATAATGTCAAACATGTAAAAAAAAGTCTTTGATGGTGAATATTTGAGAATTATTGTCCCAGAGTATAAATTAATAAAAGTGTTTTGTAAGACCACAGAGGAACGCTGAAAATATGGTATAGATTTGGGACTGATGTCAGCAACATGGTAGGATAGGAGTTTTTAAGCACCTCTCCCTTAGAAGGAACATCAATTTGAATAACTATCCAAAAGCAAAAATACTTTTGCAAAAATGAGGAATTTCTATATATGGTCAAAGTTGAGATTGTATCAACTTTAAATAGACTGTTATAGTTATAAGAAGTTTTATGTAAGCCTCATGGTAACCACAAAGAAAAAGACTATAGTGTATTTTAGATATACAAAAGGGAAAGAAATTAGAGCATACCATTACAAAAATTCATCACATCACAAAGGAAGACATCAAGAGATGAAGAAGGAACCACAAAAGAGTTAGGAAACAATGAATGAAATGGCAAAACTACAAAATATAAATGGATTAAATTTTCCAGTGAAAAGACACAGAGTGGGCTCGGTGCCTGTAGCTCAAGCGGCTAAGGCGCCAGCTACATACAATGAGAGCTGGCGGGTTTGAATCTAGCCCAGGCTTGCCAAACAATAATGACAACTACAACCAAAAAATAGCCAGGCATTGTGGTGGGCACCTGTAATCCCAGCTACTTGGGAGGCGGAGGCAAGAGAATCGCTTGAGCCCAGGAGTTGGAGGTTGCTGTGAGCTGTGACGCCATGGCACTTTGCCCAGGGCAACAGCTTGAGGCTCTGTCTCAAAAAAAAAAAAAAAAAGAAAAAAGAAAAGAAAAGACATAGTGTAGCTGAATGGATTAAAAAATGAAGTCCAAAGGAGGAGACAGGGAAAGATTGGGAGAGGAACGGAGAGAGCTTCTCTCTCCCCACTTGAATTCTCTCCCTCTACCAGGAGCTTTAGTGTTTTCTGTATTCTTTTCTGTAAATGAATTCTGTCTTACCACTGAGGGGTGAGGGTGGGGGGAAATAATGTAATGGGAAAAATAATAAAATACATGTATTTAAAATAAAAAATAAAAAATAAATAAAGTCCAACTATATGCTGCTTATACAACACTCACTTTGGCTTTCACAGTACACATAAGCTGAAAATAGAGGATGGAAAAAGATATTTCATGCAGATGGCAACCAAAAGAGAGCAGGGTAACTTTAAGTGAAAAACTCACGCGACAAACAGGGCCATTATACAATGATAAAAGGATCATTTCCTCTAGAGGCTATAACAATTGTAAATATCTGTGCACCCGACCTTGGAGGATCAAAATATGTGAAGCAAATAACAGCAGAAATGAAGGGAGAAATATACAGTAATACAATAATAGTATGGGTATTCAATAGTCCACTTTCAACAATGGGCAGATCATCTAGGTAGATAATCAATAAGGAAATGATGGACTTGAACAGCACTATAGATCAAATAGACCTACCAGACCTACAGAACATTCCATTCAACAGCAACAGAATATACATTTTTTTTTTTTTTTTTTGAGACAGAGTCTCACTATGTCACCCTTGGTAGAGTGCTGTGGCATCATAGGTCACAGCAACCTCAAACTCTTGGGCTTTAGCGATTCTCTTGCCTCAGCCTCCCAAGTAGCTGGGACTACAGGCACCCACCACAATAACTGGCTATTTTTTGATGCAGTTGTCATTGTTGTTTAGTTGGCCTGGGCCAGGTTGGAACCCTCCACCCTCAGTGTATGTGGCTGGCGCTGTAACCACTGTGCTACAGACACTGAGCCAGAATATACATTTTTCTCAAGCATACACAAAATCTTCTCCAAGATAGACTGTATGTTAGGTGACAAAATAAGTTGTAACAAAAGTAAGAATATAAAAATCATATCAAGTATCTTTTCTGACTATAATAATATGAAAGTAGAAATTAACAGGAAGAAAACTGGAAAATTCACAAATATGTGGAAATTAACAATACACTTCCGAACAACCAAGGGGTCAAAGAAAAAAAATCAAAAGAAAAATTTAAAAAATCTTGAGACAATGAAACAGGAAATACAACATACCAAAGCTTATGTGATGCAGCAAAAGCAATTCTAAGGAACTTTTATAGCGATAAATGCTTACAGTTTTAATAAAGGGATATCTCAAGTAAACAATCCAAATTTACACCACAAGGAACTAGAAAAAGAGGAATAAACTAACCCCAGAGTTAATGGGAGGAAATAGTAAAGATCAGGGCAGGAATGAATGAAGAGTAGAGAAAAAAATAGAAAAAATAAAATAAAATTTTTTTTCAAAAAAGCTGAACAAAATAGATAAGCTTTTAGCTAAACTAAGAGAAAAAGAGAGAAGATTCAAATAAAACTACAAATGAAAGAGGAATCTACAACTGATTTTATAGAAATCAGGATCATAAAAGACTTCTATGAACAATTATATATGAACAAATTTGATAACCTAGAAGAAATGCATAAATTACTTAAACATACAACCTACCAATTTGGAATCACCGAAGAAACAGAAAATTTGAACACACCAATAACTAAGGAGATTAAGTTAGTAATTTTAAAACAAATCAAAGAAAAGCTTTTCAAAAAAAAAAAAAAAATGCTGGGGAGCTGACGACTGTACTGGTGAATTCCACCATATCCTTAAAGAAGAATCAATTCAATACTACTTTATTTTTCTTTCTTTTTTTTTTTTTAGAGACAGAATCCACTTTACTACACTTGGTAGAGTGCCATGGTGTCACAGCAACCTCCAACTCCTGGGCTTAGGCAATTCTCTTGCCTCAGCCTCCTGTAGCTGGGACTACAGGTGCCTGCCACAACACCTGGTTATTTTTTGGTGCAGTTCAGCTGGGGCCAGGTTTGAACCCACCGCCCTTGGTATATGGGGGTGGCACCTTACTCACTGAGCCACAGGAGCCACCCATGCCTATAGTATTTTGCTTGACATTTCTTTTAGTTTACATTTGCTGGCAACAAATGTTTATTAGTTTTTATTTGTCTGAAACATTTTGATGTCACTTCCGTGTTTTGAGTGATGTTTTTTGATGGGTATAGAAAACTAGGTTGTGGGCATTTTAAAGCTATAACTACATTGCCTCTGGCTTCTGATGAAAAGACAAAAGGTAATATGTTTATTCTCCCTACTTGTTTTTGAGATTTTGTCTTTTTCTTGGTTTTCAGTAGTTTTGTGGCAATGCAGAAAGGAATATTTTTCTTTGTATTCAACCTTCTTCATATTTACAGAGTTGCATGAATTTGTGCATTGATGATTTCATCAATATCAGTCACATCTTGTAATATTATTTTTGCATTTCTTTCTTTCTTTTTCTTTTTGGGATTTCAGATATAAGTGTGTATGTATTTTTAATTGATATACCAAAGAAGTTCTGCTTTCTGGATTCCTGCATGTTGAGAGCTAATTTTGGAGGTATCCTCACCAGTAGTGGTTTCCAGAGTAGGCTAGTTTTATACTGTCTTGGGAGTCTACTTTCTGCTCATGATGGGGTAGCTGTGGTATACCAACCTCCCATTGAGAAACATCACTGGAGTCCCATTAAGTCTCTATTGATTCAGTTGGCTTCTAATGTCTTCAAGTGCCTTTTTCTTTTTGGGTGTTTTAGCTGGTCCTGGAACATTGCTGAAAAATATCTTCATGTTGCCAGGAGCTTTCTGACCAGCAAAACCAGCTTCTTTATCTCCTTTCACATCTCACAGGACTATATCTAACTGGTGGAATCAAATTCATGAACTCCTTATTGTAAGGTATGCTGGGAAAAGTAGCTTTTATCTTTCCATCCAGAAATAGAATATGAAATCAATGTTCAATGAGTCATTCCATTGCATGTAGAAAGACATTCTTTAGCAAGATAGATATTCTTTCTTTGTCTGAAAAATAGAATAAAACTATGTTATTATGTGGTTTACAAGAAATGGAGAAATTTATGCATGACGATTGAAGTACTCTTAGTATTTTGTGGAAGAGATCAATAACTATTAATAACTTCTCCACCTAACTTCTTTTGCTTACTCAATGACTTAGTAAACCACATAGCTGAGAACCATAGATGGTTTCACAACTGCTGTCAAAGGAGCTTTTGTTTTGCTGGATGGCATAGCATTAAGCCAGGGTGAATTGCTTAGGCTAATAGAAGATAATTTTGGAAATCTTGATGCTTCAAGGAAGGGGAAGGAAAGAAATTCAGAATCTAGTTGACAAAAAGATTATAGGGGAAGAATAGGAATGGCTAATGGAAATTTTTGTTTTTATTTTTTTGTAGAGACAGAGTCTCACTTTATCACCCTTGGTAGAGTGCCGTGGCATCACACAGCTCACAGCAACCTCCAACTCTTGGGTTTAGGTGATTCTCTTGCCTCAGCCTCCTGAGTAGCTGGGACTACAGGCACCTGCTACAATGCCTGGCTATTTTTCTGTTTTTCATTTCAGCCGAGGCTGGGTTTGAACCTGCCACCTTCGGTATATGGGGCCAGCCCCTACTCAGTGAGCCACAGGCACCACCAGCTAATGGAAATTTTTTAAAACTGATTTGTTGCAGAGCATGAAATGTATGCCATCTTATTTATCTCACAACCAAAACTTTAATGTTAGTCACTAATCAATGCATGTGGTAGAATTGGAACAATTATTATACTTTTTGTTTGTTTTAAGGGATGTGCTGAGTGCCTTAAGATAGATAGGTCTTAAAGGAGGCCTTTAAGCAGGGTGGAGGTTTGCAATGGACAAGTTTTCAAATCTTATTTATACAGAGTGTTTATGATAGAGAAAGAACTCTTAAAACTACTACAGAGTCACTTAGTAACTTTTATTTCAGATTTGTTCCTTTCCATTTCAAAAATCCTTTTAATGTAGGGATTAGACCACCATTTTTATAAGATAACTTTTTTTTTTTTTTTGAGACAGGGTCTTGCTCTGTCACCCCGGCTGGAATGCAGTGGAATCACCATAGCTCACTATAACCTCTAACTCCTGGACTAAAGCAATCTGAACCTCCTGCCTCAGTGTCCCTGATAGCTGGGACTACATATGTACACCACTTTGCCTGGATTATATTTTTCATTTTTTGTAGAGAAAAGGTTTTGCTATTGCCCAGGCTGGTCTTGAATTACTGGGCTCTAGTGATCTTCCCACTTTGCCCTCCCAAAGTGCTAGGATTACAGGCATGAGCCACCACACTAGGACAAGACATCATTATTAACCTTAATGGTACACACTTTAGCCATATACACAGCCAAATCCCAATCTATAAGCTATTATATTCACAAATGTGAGAAAAACATTAAAACTCTATAAAGTTGTTTTAAGAAGTACTTAAATCTGTACAGTTTAACTTGAGTGTTTAAGAAAGAATAAATTCTTTTTCACATAAAGTTGCCATGATAAACAATTAATTTTTTTTTTTCTTTGAGACAGAGTCTCACTTTGTCATCGTTGGTAGAATGCCATGGCATCATAACTCATGGCAACCTCGAACTCTTGGGCTCAAGAGATCCTCTTGCCTTAGCCTCTGAAATATCTGGGACTACAGATACCCACCACAACACCCAGCTACTTTTAGAAATGGGGGTCTTACTCTTGCTGAGGCTGGTCTCAAACTCCTGAGCTCAGGAAATCTACCTGTCTTGGCCTCCCAGAGTGCTAGGATTGCAGGCATGAGCCACTGTGCCCAATCCAAACCATTGATTTTATGACAAATTAGATAATAAATGTAATGTTAAAAATGTAGGATAAAATAAAACTGCAAAAAGAATTCAAAATCACTGCTTATTGTTTTCTTTTCAGAGCTACATGACAATTAAACATTTTAAATTCTTATTTAGAAATTACTTTTACTTCCTTGGGTCAGGGTGGAAGTTCTGCAACAGTCTGAATGTTCATGTTCTCCCAAATGCAAGGGTTGACATCTCAGGTGATAGCAAAAGGAGGGGCATCTGGGAGGTGATTAGATAATGAGGACAGAGCCTCCCAGAATGAGATTAGTGCCCTTGTAAAAGAGATCCCAGGAAGCTAGCCAGTTCCTTCTGCCATGTGAGTTATATGAAAAGGCTATATCCGTGAAGGAAGTAGGTCCATCTGCTGACACCTCAGTCTTGCACTTTCCAGCCTGCAGAACGGTGAGAGTTAAAATTATACTGTTCACAAGCCACCTAGTAAGTGGTGTTTTGTTACAGCAGCATGCATGGACTAATACAGGGTCACCGGTGAAAAGAAGGAGAAAACAAAGGGGGAAGACCCTGGATTTCTGCCCATTAAAATAAATGTATGAAGAATTTTAAGGTTTAGTTTCAGGACAGTCTTTTTAGGTCATTTGCCACTTCCATGGTCTTACTGTGTTTATATTGATGATAGGCTATAGAATTTTCAAGGAATTATCTATTAAATTTAAGACCAGAATTTATTATGGCAAGAGGAACTAAAATTATTGCAATTGGCTTTCATAATATTTTATTGAATTCTTCTCCTTTCATTTTTTTTTTTTTTTAAAGGAGACAAGGTAAGATGTTTTCTGGGAAGACAAGCTGGCTACTCACTCAGGAACTCACTTGGAGGCAACTTTTTGTAGGGTCTGGTTTTGGCTTCACAGACTCACAAATCTGGTCCAGGGATAGTTCATTCTCACCAAATTTGTAAGAATGTGATGTATACAAGATTGATTATTGAGCTTTCTTGTAACACTTTCAAGAAGTCTAACTCTAAGTACATTCTCTTAGTGCAATGATAACAGTGATAGCTCACATTTTTGAGTTTTTAGCAGACGCTATTATGAATACTTTACATGTACTGACTCATTTGCTCTTCACTTAGAACTTTTGCACCTGGGTTGTGATGTCATTATCCCCATCTTACTTGTGGGCAGATAAAATCACTTGGCAAGGTCATAAATTCACCAAATTCACTCCCTGGGAGTCTAGTCCCAAAGCCAAACTCTCACCACTGTGTTGAACTGGCCACGGCAATTGCTACAGTACATAAACACTAAGTACTGGGGGTCAAAATACCAGCCATAGATGTTAGTGGTTGTGGAGCTCTTCTGGACAATTCACCTTCAAGGGATGATCTGTGGGTATAATTCACCATTTCCAAATCATTTCCTTCTGCTCATGATGGCCTGGGTTGAGAATGGGGGTGCTGTGAAAATGAAAGATTGCATGGTGCCTTTTACAGTCACATGGTCCCACCTAGATGCAGAGGAGGTTGGGAAATGTGCTCATGTATGCATAGGGGGAACCTGAAGAGAGAGCATTGTCTGCTGTATATAGCATATTCCCCTATATGGAAGTATTATTTGAATGCTTGAGACTGTTTTGTGAATGTACCATGCTTTGTGTATTTATCTTACATGTGGATCTTTAGGCACTTTCCAGGATTTTCTTCTATGAACTATGATGCTAGGAATATTTTTGTCTCCATCTGCTGGTGCAAGTATTTAAGGGTTTCCTTAGGATATATACTTAGGTGTAGAATTGCTGGGTTGTAAATTACATGTCTCATCAACTTTAAGGACGAGTCTAAGTTGCTTGCTGGTATAGTTGGTGTAAGGCACAAATTGATTGGTGCCCACAAATCCTGGTCTTGGCTGGTTCTCACTGGTCCTCTCTGGCTGACTCACCCCACTACTTGCAATCTAAGGCAGCAGAAGGAGACAGTAGCTCTTTCAGTCTCCAGGTTGCAAGGGCAATCCCTAAGAACTAAGCCACATGATCCTGTGTAGAAACACAGCAAGGCTACTTCGATTTATAATTTTGAAATATTTAGACATTTGCTATAGGTGCCTCCTTCTGTACTGTTACCCAGGACGCTAAAGTGTTAAGGACAGACTGGGGTCTGCACAGATATCCCAGCACACAGCAGCAGATAGATGTCCAGCCCTCTTTATGAACTCTCAGATGCAAACCACTGGGTGATTAATTTCTCTTGTAGGCAGAATATGAGCTCTCTTTTCAGGAACTGCCAAGTCCCAGGGTGATATCTGGGACATTTGCGTGGAGCTGGAGGCTCAGTCTGGGCAGTCACTGTGCTGCTGCTTCAGACACCAGCGTGTGTTCAGCCAGCCGGAGGCACATCTGCTTCTGTTCTCATCGCATCTGTGTGAAATTGTTCCGTCTTTGTGAACTTACACACAGATTCCAGGAACCAGCTGGCGAAGTGAAACCAGCTGGACCACACTTCAATGCCTTTAGAGCTGTGAAGTGTGTTTGGTGTAAACAACCTCTTTAAGTTTAAATTACAACTTCACTGTGTCCTGTTTCTTAGCTCCAGGAATGAGAAAAATACCTTTAGTTTGTTTGTTTTTAAAAAATTTGTATGAAGTGGAAGTTATAAACACAATGGAAGGATGAGGGAGTGGGAATAGCCTGGAGGGGGCTACTTAGCTGACTCACCCGGGGAGCCAGATTTAAATGCCGAAGGGGCTAGGAGTTAACTGCAAGGCAGATGGGGTTAGATGACTGGAAAAATGAGAAGTGTGGCGCAATGGAGTGTGTCTAAATGCAGTACAAGTCAGTGTTTGCAATCTTTAGTCAACTTTCTGTAGATCTTACAGACCAATAAGCATATAGCTCGTCTGTGTAACTGACATATAGACTGAGAGACAGAACAGTTCCCGCAGCCTCAGAGCCCTAGGAGCCCCTGCTGCCCCCGTGAGCCACCCCTCTGGTCTGTTGCCTTCACTCCCAAAGCATAGCCACTATTCGGAATTCTTACACCCTGCATTAGTTATTCTTGGTTTTGAATTATAGATAGGTAGGTAGATGTTAAATTTTATGCTTGACTTCTTTGACTCGATTTACATTTGGAGTGCTCATCTGTGTTGTATTTGGTTCATTCTTGTCTCCAGATAATACTCCAGGGCATGAATATACCACAGTGCAAGTATCTGTTATGTGTGCGTGGGCTTGTGGGTTGTTTTCAGTTATTGCTTACTATAAATAGTGAGAAAGGCTTCTGTGGATACTGCTGTTGTTTTAGTGCATGTATCTATTAACTGCTATTAGGCAGGGACATAGGTGTGAAATTGCTGGGCTCTGGGGTAGCTGTATTTTGTACTTTAGGAATCTCACCCATTTTCCACAGTGGTTGTGTTGAAGTACACTCTTCCCAGTGATGCTAGAGCATTCTGGCTGCTCCACAGACCCACCAATTCTTGATGTTTTTCAATTTTTTCATTTTATTCTAAAGCTTGATGTTTTATTTTTCACATTTGGATCTACAATCATCTGGGACTGATTTTTGCATAGAGTGGGAGCTGGTGGGAAGTGAGTGGTTATAGTGAATTCACAGATCACTTTTTCCTCCCTTGTCCTTCTACAGGAGGCCTTATGGACATTTTTTAGCTGAAATCTCAGTGAACACACAGCTGGGATTTCCTAGCTGCGTGATCCTGGCAGAACTGTTGGGAATGCAATATGAGAAGTCATTACCTAAAAACAGTCCAGCAGGATAGGCTTGCTGTGATTCTGGCTGTGGGGAGCACTGCCCCGGCAGTGACAGAGAGTTGCGGAGGTCCTCGGGATGTGCCATCAGGGAGGTGTGAGACCTGGAGACCCTACCCTGGTGCCTGCTCAGAGCTGGTTAGCCCTGCACAGAGCCTTAGTGCTCATCAGTGACTCCAAAACTGAAACATCTACTGGGACAGAGAAGGGGCCTTTGGGATGCTGGTCCCGTTGGCCTGGGGCCTGCTGAATGGCATCAGTGGGTCAGTAGCCATTATTTCTTTCTTCTGTCCTCTCACAGTTGGGAAGATGCCCATTTTTTAGGAGTTTGACAGTTTGGACCCTTGGGCAGGACAGAAGAGTCAGGCTGGGCCCTTTCCCATGGTGGTGTGGCATCGACTCAGCCCCAGGGTGTGTGGGGAGCAGCTGGAGCAGCTGGTCGGTGGGGAGACACTGGAAGGAACTGGCTTTCACTCTGAGGTCACAGTCATCCTGGGTCGGGATCCCAGACCTGGGTCACTGTTGCTGCAGAGGCTCAAGGGCACGAGCAGGGACACTGGTGGGAAAGCCCTTGTGACTGATGGTCTAGGAGCCTGGAGCTTCAAGGGCTGAGGTGTGTTCCAACTCTGAATTGGCCCTGAATATAGATGAGATTAAGGTGGGCAGAATAAAAAGGAGCCAGGATTTGGGCCTGGCCATCTAGAGGGGATTTTCCTTTCAGAAAGGGAGGGATGTATACTGGGATCTGGGGCTTCATTGTTGGTTCTGTCCATTTGCTTTATACAACCTTGGGCTAGTTACTTCTCTGGGCCTCAGTTTCGTCATCTAAACATGGCATTAATACTGGTAGTTATTCATGGTGTGGTTGCAATGCTTTCTCCAGTTAACATATGTAAAGCATAGAGAAAATGTGGCAAACATTGCAAAAACGTTTACATTTATTGTTCGCTGCATGGGAGTCTTTTGGGTGAAAGTAGGACAGGAGTCTTTTGAGAGAAAACGTACTGATGTCACTCTGCTTCTAGTGTAGCTCTTCAATGATGCATTTCTCAGCTTCACATGTCTGTGGGTCCTGGGGAGGACAGGAGGGGGACTCATTCTATGGAAACACTTTGTGTGGCCCCTGAACTAGGGGAAGGCCTAGGAAGTGTCAGCTGAGGATGGAAAATATTTGAGGGCCCTGAGCCCCAGGGGCTGCCTGAGGGGGAGGCTTAACTTTCCTCTAGTCTTCTTAGTTCCCTAAATATGATGAACAGGGAACATCTTATGTTCATTGGCTGGGTCCCTGCAGATTATACTGACGAAAGACAGACTAACAGGAGAAAAAAATAGATTATTGTGTTGTGCACACACATCACGCAGGAGGAAATTCCATGATGAATAACTCACAGGGGTGATTTGACCTTGGGCTTATATAGTATCTTGGCAAAGAGCAATAAATTTGAAAAGTGCCAAGACAAAGGAAAAGGGCATTATGTTTCCAAAAGCAGCAGACTGTGGGCAGGTGAATATTGGAGGGAACTAAAGGAGTAAGGCTCACTTGTGCAGGTCCATTTCAGAGCTCACTTTCTGTTCTTTCCAGACCCAGAAAACTTCCCTGGGAGAGGGGTTTGTGGTAGTCCTCATTTCTCAGACGTTTCTGGTTTTATTCAGATTAGGGAAGTTCTGGGAAGGGAATTCTGTATCTGTTGAATCTCATTTCCCTCTAGTTCAAAATAACCCTCATGACAAATGGGCGTATTTGGGGGTGGCATATTTTTACAAGCATAACATTGAAATATTAAAACACTGTGGTTGCCAAAGACATTCATTTTAAGGCACCCCAAATAAATGTACAATCCTGAAAAAAGATGAGTAAATGCTGTTCGAGGAATTATGCAGCCTCCCTGGTCAGCCAGAACTGCCCTTCTTATGTTGGGGAGCTGTAGCTGCTAACACTGAGATGTGGCTCAGATCCTGGCTTGGACTGTTTGCAGTGGGGGTTCAGGCTGGTGGGTTATGTTTTAGGGGCTTTTAGGGTGGGCAGATTTCCAATATGTCCGAGTCCTCTAAATTTAGCAATGTCCTATTTTATTTTATTTGTTGGTACTGTTAAAGTAATTTTGATGTTGAATAATTTAAGAATTAAGACCATTTTCTTTAGCATTTTAATAGGCCTGCTCTATACAGAACTAGCATAATGTCTATATGCTACTGGCCTTTCTTTCCCAGGTGCTTATTTTGGTTACATGTGGGAGCAGGGCAGGTGATAAGCTGGGGTCCAGTTTTGTGGGCAGAGGATGGTTTCTTTAGACAAAGACACTTCTCCTTCAGTGCTAACACGTCCTATTCTAGGAGCGCCCTTGGGCTGGCTCTTTCTTCTATTCCTGGTTCTTATATCTTCCCAGGTGCCCATTAGCCTCCCTGGCTTTGACTTTGACCTATTTTCATGGCTTCTGTGTTTTGAATCTACCTGGATTTCAGGGTGTCTCTCAAGTAGCAAGCCTTGCCTCCCTTCCTTGACTTGAGGCTGTGTTGATCCTTGTTCTCCTGGCTTAGATCTTTGGCTATGCCCAGTAGATCTCTCCCCTCACCCCTATCACACTTATCCCCCCACCCAGGCCTTTGATGGAACCTGATCATCACCCTCACTCTGGGGCAGGAGTCAATTTTATATTAGAAACTATACAATATTTTTGTGTGTATGTGTATATAGTGTCTATAAAGTTCATATGCAATTTAAAATAGTTGTAACTTTGTAAGTATATGTGCTAGAAAGAATATGTAAAAAGGATTAGAAAGAAGAAACACATTTTTTATTGTTCTTGTTAATTTTCAACATATCTACCATCATAACTGATACGAGGGGTAATATGATTCTATAGTTCTCAGAAAACATTTCAAACTGATTTCCAGTAATACCAGCAATCACATCAGTTATCCTAGCTTGCAAGTCTTCTAAAGATCGAGGTTTGGTTGAATAAACATTAGTTTTCAAATGTCCTCATAAAAAGAAATTCGTGGAGTCAAATCTGGCAAACAGTAGAGGCCAAGAAAATAAATGGTCTACCTCTTCCAATCCATCTGTTAGGGAATTTCTTATGTAGAAACTGTGTAACATGCAAAGCAAAGTGACAAGGAGAACCATCTTGTTGAAACATTACATTGTCTAACAGTCCTAATTGTTTGAGCTGAGGAATAAAGTAGTTTTGCAGCATTTCTAAATAACTATCACCATTAATAACACACCCTTCAACCCATGACTCCATATTTTCCCAAAGCACAGCACACATTAACTTTGGGAGAATCACTTTCATGTTCAACAGACTCATGAATTTTCAGTTTCCCAAATATGGCAATGATGCCCATTGACCTTGCCACTAATGTGGAATGTTATTCCATCGGAGAACATTAAATTACTCAAAAATGCATCCTTGTTGCTAAGTTTTTTGTTAAACTGGTGACAAAAAGTTAGTCATGCATGATAATCCTTTTCTAACAACATTCAATACACTTGAATTTTGTACACTTTCGTGTGAAGTCTTGTCCACAGAATTTTATGCATAGTAGGCCTTGAAAGCCTCAACTCTAGTGATACCTGTCTTAATGACTTTCTTGGACTTATCTCAAAGGTTTCTTCTACAGATGCTACAGTTTCTTCACTAACACATTGCCTACCTGATTGTGGCTTATCATCAACAGAACCGGTTTCTTTCAATTTTTTCATCAACTTGGATATGGAATTCCTGTGTGGTGCTTCTTTATTGTAATGGTTTCTACACTTTCTTTTGACTACAATGGTAGATTTTAGTTCAACCAACCAAAGAACACAATTTACTTTCTCTTCTAGTGAAGCCATGGGTCAACAGTGATTCTGTAAAATAAGTAATTTTAAGATTAAATTTCTAAAACTAAAATTTCTAAAAATAAAAAAGAGCTAGATGTACCAAACTTTCTAACCCCTTCTACAAATTCTTTCTATCACATATACTTACAAAGTTATAACTAATTTAAATTGCACATGAACTTTATGGTTAGTCTATCTATCTATCTATCTATCTATCTATCTATCTATCTATCTATCTATCTATCTAATTTTAACTCTCACCATCATCAAGGGTCCTAGATATGATATAAAACTAAATTAATTTTGCATCTCAGTTCTGCTACTTTTTTCATGTGTGAATTTGGGTGGGTAGAAAGGCTACTCAGAGTATATGTATTTTCTGCTGCCTAAGATGAACATGATAATATAATAAATATCATCTGGGTTTATAGTGAGGATACAATGATGATGTTATAAAGGCTTTATCATAGTTTCTGGCATATAATAAGTGTGTAAATCTTAATTGTGTTATTATTATATCAATTCAATGTGTGTAAATTTTAATTGTGTTATTATTATATCAATTCTGCTAAGACAGACACCGTGAAGGCTGGTCATTTGAAGCCAAAGCTTACAGTATATCCTCTCTTTCTACTAAGCAAAGGAAGAGAATCTATTAAGTTATAAAGCATTTCACCTTTTAGAAATAGGATGTCATCTCTATAATTGGCCTTGTTACTTTTGACTTGCTACTTTTGCAAATCACTAAGTCAAAGAGGGAGTCCCTGTGTGTGATGGAAGAGTAGCATCCAAGGCACCAGGGGTACAGGGTGTAGAGAAATCTTAGTGTTCATGGATCATTAAACTATTGGAAAACCAGACTTGTGCAAACTCTTAGCTTCACCCTAGAGAAACTGATCTGGAGAGATTAAATCCTAGACCTTGGGTCACAGAGCAGAG
The DNA here is from genome assembly GCA_963574655.1 of Perodicticus potto. Taxonomy (NCBI): domain Eukaryota; kingdom Metazoa; phylum Chordata; class Mammalia; order Primates; family Lorisidae; genus Perodicticus; species Perodicticus potto. Next base: position 19,165 of record CAUYRH010139464.1, on the reverse strand, counting down.
TTGAGATGAGAACACTGGTTCTGTGACTCCAAGTAAGGTTGGTGACCATTCTTCTTTATTACTGCTTCTCAAATTGTAGTCCCAAACCACCAGCAGTAGCATCACCTGCAAAGTCTCCATTTCACCTTAGGCCTGTTGAATTAGGAATTCTTACATGATGGAAGCCACAGAGGTCTGTTAAAACAAGTCTCAGGTGGTTCTGATGCTTCATCAAATTTGAGAACCACTGCTCAATGGATGTATATTTCTGCAAGTCCAGGTATAAATGCAAGAAAAATATGAATATAAGAGAACACACAGAAAGAAGAGAAAAATAGAGTATCTGATATACATATACGCACCCACATTTGTTTTCTCTCAGAAGGCAAGTATCTGCTTCTTTCACCAGTTTCAGGTCCCACCAACTGAGATAGCTTTTGTCTTCTGTGATTTATTACAAAGATACAAGTGCAATTCCAGTTTCAGTATGATTTGTTGGATGTAGGAATGGGCTATTGGTTCTTCCAAGCATGTAAACACAAATACATTAGAGCAGGCAGAAGGTGGGTTTGCATGAGAAATATTATTGTTTGGTCCAACTATTTGGCTGTTATTCTCCAAAAATATGACAACATGAACAAATGATGTGAGAGTGCCAAGAAATTGATGTTTCATGGCAAAGCCCACAGTCTCTGGAATGCTTAAATCATGTTCCATAGAGTTGTCCTTTCTTTCTCTCCTAGCATCTGTGGGTGGTATGTGAAAGCAGTTGAGTGTAATATAATAATGATTTCTCATGGATCTGTCTGGACAGATCTCACTCATCATCAAACCAAATAAAAGTGCCTGGTGATATTTTAGATCCTGGAGTATTTTGATTATTTTGGAAAGGATTTTATAGCAAAAACATTGTTAGGGGTTTTTCTAACAATTTCACAACAGAGGAAAAAAAAGGTTGGGTTATTTTATGAAAAGTTTGAAATGAACTGGTTTAAAGCATTGAAAACACTGCTAGGCTTCTACAGAAATGTCTTTACAATTTGGGTAGGTGGGCTGCCATTTTAATGCTTACATTGGAGCTAAAGTTCTAATGAGAGTTACAGATGTGGATGATGGATTATGGGAAGAATTAAAAATGTTTGGAGCCTGATTATGTTGCGGCCACTTCATGCATGATGGTCATTATTCTTGCTCTTGTTCAGGATCATCATTATCATCATCAATATTATCATAGCTGACATTTATTGAACATTGAGATTGTGCCAGGCACTGTAATCAGAGTCTTTGTGTGTTTACTCCTACACTATATTTTGCCGTAATGTGTACTTTTTTGCCCAAACTGCACGTGGGTAGTGCAGCTGAGGAACAGGGGAGCCTAGTAGGCCTCCTAGGGCTGCCATGCCCTTCCCTTTCCCCTCATCCTCTTGCCTAGGCCCACTGGGCACAAAGGGTTCCAGTCCAGGAGGTTCTGGGATCTGGTGGGACAGAACTGGAGCAGCCTCCACCAAGCACCGTAATCAGGGGAGAGGGCGGTGGTGGGGCTGGTAAGGTGGGTCATGGCTGTGTCGGGTGAGGGCTGAGGCCTGAGGCCCAGCTGTGTGAAGGGGACTAGGAAAGAGTCCCACACAGGCCACAGGGACCTGCATGGCTGCCCACGGGCTGAGCAGCCTCTCAAGCTCCTGCCTTTCCGGCCATGCATGTGGTCATCTCAGCTCCACCCCAGATGTGGCAGGGAGGGAGGAGCTCCTAGGAGACAGGGAAGAGGCAGCCTTGACAGAGTGGGCGGTTGCAGGAAGGTGATGCTGTCTGCACATTTACCAGGGGAGCATTAGCCCTCCCCAGATGTGTCTCTCCTGGCTGATAGCTGACCACTCTCTAGAAGTGTGTTTTCCTGAACGTTTGGGTCTAAAACATGGGTGTGCATTATACATGGGAATGTATTTCACATGGAAAAATACAAGATAATCTTCTATTCCTCACTAGAACCTTAAAGGTAAGTAATATGGTTGCCCATTCTGCAGATGAAGGAATTTAAATGAGAGCTGTGTCATCTGCAGAGGATCACAGAGCTGAGAACACATGGTTGGGGTAAAAGACCAAGAAGTTTGCCTCCAGAACCCCCTCCTCACCTCTATGTGATGCTGCCTTCCCCTGTATTTAATCTGGATGTGAATGCTGAATTACATGTGAATTATTCTCTCAATACTGATGAGGAAAACCAGGCCCGGAGAGAGGTAACAACTTGCTAAGGTCAGCAGGGCCAACAAGTGGCATTTGTGCCATTTGCAATCCCCACACAGCCTGCTATGGCACCTCGCACACACCTTAGTTTTCTTGTGCTTTCCTTTGTCTTGACTTTGGCTCCAGTGTGATACATTTTTATTATTATTACAGATTATTATGAGGATACAAATGGTTAGGTTACAATGTTTGCATCTGTTAGGTAAGGTCCCTGTTGTAGTTGTCCCCCTCACCCAAGAGGTGTGCCATACACCCTTACACTGTGCCTATTAGGTGGAAGCACGTCAATCCCTCCCTTTCTCCCTTCACGCCCCTCTCTCCTCCACCATACCTTCAGCTTGAATTAAATTGTGTTTTTCTTTTGTGTGGGCCTGTAGTACTTCATCTACTGGCTTCATATTAGTATTGAATACATTAGATGCTTACTTTTCCTTTCTTATGATACTTTAGTAAAGAGAATGTTCTCCAACTCTATCCAGGTTAATACAGAAGATATAAAGTCTCCATCTTTTTTATGGCTGAATAGTAGTATTCTATGGTGTCATATACCACAGTTTATTAATCCATTCATGGATTGATGGACACTGGGTTGATTATCAATCCGGGTGATTGCGACTTGAGCTGCCCTAAACAATCTAGTGCAAATGTCCTTATGATAAAACGATTTTTTTCTTCTGCATAGACATCTAGTAATGGGATTGTGGGATCAAATGGGAGGTCTAGTTTGAGTTCTTTGGGGATTCTCCATACTTCTTTCCAAAGAGGCTGTATTAGTTTGCCATCCCATCAACACTGTAAAAGTGTTCCCTTCTCTCCACATCTGCACCAGCGTCTGCAGCTTTCCGACTTTGCTATGTGGGCTACTCTCACTGGGGTTAGGTGATGTCTCAGGGTAGTTTTGATTTGCATTTCTCTGATGATTAAGGATGATGAGAATTTTTTGAGGTATTTGTTGGCAATTCATCTGTCTTCTTCAGAGAGGGTTCTGTTCATGTCTCTTGCCCAGTGATAGATGGGGTTGTTTGCTCTTTTTTGTTGTTGTTGATTTATTTGAGTTTTCTGTAGATCCTGATTATCAAACCTTTGTCAGATTCATAACAAGCAAATATCTTTTCCCATTTATTTTTTATTTTTTCTATACATATACATGTGTTTATTTGGTTTCCTCTTTTTGCCTTCACAAAATTAAAGAGGCTTAAAATTTAATAACAATAACAATGTTTAAGATAAGGACTAGAAACAAAAGCCTCATAAAGAACAGCGAAGATAAATACATTCAGAAAAGAAATCAGATGATTGCTGCAATGAAATATTGAGCAATAATAATAATAATGCAAGAAAAAGGTAATATTCACATGTCAGATAAAAGTATGTCTATCATAGAATGCTTTCACTCTGAGGTTCAGTGTGGAGTCATCAGGTCATCAGTTAACTTTTTTTTTTTCCCCCAAAGTCTCAAAAAATAGACAACTAATATTTATAAACAAAAATAGAAGATAATTTCAAAAAACAGATTATTCTAAATTTTATAGACAATAGAAAAAGAAGAAATACTTCAAAACCATTCTACTTCATCTGGATATACCTGATATTAAAATTGGAAAAAATATATTATTATAAAGGGAAATTACACAGGCAGCACCTGTGGTTCAGTGAGTAGGGTGCCGGCCCCATATACCAAGGGTGGTGGGTTCAAACCTGGCCAAACTGCGGGTTCAAATCCTGGCCAAACTGCAACAGAAAGTAGCCAGGCATTGTGGCAGGTGCCTGTAGTCCCAGCTACTCAGGAGGCTGAGGCAAGAGAATCCCCTAAGCCCAGGATCTGGAGGTTGCTGTGAGCTGTGACGCCACAGTACTCTACCAAGGGTGATAGAGTGAGACTCTGTCTCTTAAAAAAAAATAAAATAAAGGGAAATTACAAACATATTTCACTTATAAATGAGGATGCAATATACCAAACAACCTATTAACAAGTTGAATTAAAAATTATTGATCAAATGATGTACTTTGTTCAAAATTAAATCCAATTTATGTGAGAATTAGTCACTATTTTCTTTTCCCATTTTGAAGATTGCCTGTTTCCTTTAATTATTGTGTCCTTAGCTGTGCAGAAGTTTCCAATTTAATTAAGTCCCATGTATTTGTTTTTGTTGTTATTGCCATACTGATGCAGTCTTCTTCATAAAACCTCTTCCTAGGTCAATATTATTTAGAATTTTTTCCATGCTTTCTTCTAGGATTTTTATCATTTTGTGTTTTACATTTAAATCTTTTATCCACTGTGAGTCAATTTCTGAAAGTGGTGAGAGGTGAGGGTCCAGTTTCAGATTTTTACGTGTCCAGTTATCCCAGCACTATTTATTGAATAGAGAGTCTTTTCCCCAGTGTATGTTTTTGTTTGGTTTGTTGAAGACCACATGGCAATAAGATGCTGGTTTTATATCTACCTTTACTATTTTGTTCCATAGATGTATGTCTCTATTTTTGTGCCAATGTTATTCTGTTTTGATCGCTGCGGACTTGCAGTATAACCTGAAGTCTGGCAGAGTGATGCTTCTGTATCTGTTTTTATTACTAAAAATTGCCTTGGCTATATGTTTTTTTTTCCAGCTCCATAAAGAACAACATATATTTTTGAGTTCTTCAAAGTATGATGTTGGTATTTTAGTGAGGATTGTGTTAAATATGTAGATTGCTTTGGATGGTATAGACATTTTAACAGTGTTGATTCTTTGCAGCCAAGAGCTTGGTATCTTATTCCATTTTTTAATGTCTTCTGCTATTTCTTTTCTTAGAGTTTCATAATTCTCTGTGTAGATATCCACCAGTTCCTTTGTTAGATGTATTCCCAGGTATTTCATTTTCTTTGTAGCTACTGTGAAGGGTATTGTGTTGTTGATTTACTTCTCAGCTTGATTGTTATTAGCATATACAAAGGCCAATTGGCATATATAAATGATATTGATTTTATACCTTGCAATGTTACTGTATTTCTTGACACTTATGATTGAGTCTCTGGGGTTTTCTAAGTACAAGATCATAGCATCAGCAAAGAGTGAGTTTGACCACCTGTGTCCCCATTTGAATGCCCTTAATATCTTTCTATTGTCTGATTGCATTGGCTAGAATTTCCAGCCCTATGTTGACTTGTAGTGGTGATAGTAGACGTCCTTGTCTGGTTCCAGTTCTAAGTGGAAATGCTTTCAGTGTTACTCCATTCAGTATTATATTTGCTGTGGGTTTGTTGCAGATGTCTTCAATCCCTTTAAGATATATCCTATCTATGTCTAATTTCTTAAGTATTTTTATCAGAAAAGGATGCTGAATTTTTTTTATTGTCCTTTCTGCATCTATTGAGAGAATCGTATGGTCTCTTTTTTGCTTGTATTTATGTAGTGAATTACATTTATCAATTTGCATATGTTAAAGTAACCTTGCTTCTACCTTAATCATGATGTATAATTTTTTTAATATGCAGCTGTGTTCTATTTTCTAGTATTTTATTGAATACTTTTTGCATCAATTGATTAGTAAGATTGGTCTGTAGCTTTCCTTTTTTGTTGGGTCCTTCCACGGTTTTGCTATAAGGATGATGTTTGCTTCATAGACTGTGTAGGGGAGAGTCCCCCTCTTCTCAATATTTTGGAATAATTTTTGCAGTATAGATACAAGCTCTTCTCTGAAGGTTTGATAAAATTCTGGTATGAAGCCATCTGGTCCAGGGCTTTTCTTTTTGGGGTGGGGAGCATTTTTATTGTTTCTTCAATTTTGGTGCTTAATAGTCATCTGACCAAGAAGTATACGTCTTCTTGGTTAAGTCTAGGGAGGCTAGGTGATTCTGAGAACTGCAATTTCCTCCTTGTCAAATTTCTGGGCATAGAGTTTTCTGTAGTAATCAGAGATGATCTCTTGTATCTTTGTGGTATCTGCTGTTGTTTCTCCTTTTTTGATTCTGATTGAGGTTATTAGAGATCTTTCCTGCTTCTAGTGAGTCTGGCCAAAGGTTTATCAATTTTGTTTATCTTCTGAAGGACCAACTTTTTGTTTCATTAATTTTGTGAATGATTCATTTGTTCTATATTTCATTTATTTATGATTTAATTTTGGTTATTTCTTTTTTTTCTACCAAGTTTGGGATTGGATTGCTCTTTCTTTCTCATACCTTGAGGTAGCTCATTAGGTTGTTGATGTGCTGCCTTTTTGGTTTTTGGATAAGGCCATCTAATGCAATGAATTTCCCTCTTAGGACTGTTTTTGCAGTATCTGATAGCATTGGGTAGCTTGTGGCTTTGTTGTCATTATGTTCAAGGAATGTAATGATTTCCTTCCTTACCTCCTTCTTGATCCATCTGTCATTCAGCATAACGTTGTTTGGTTTAGAAAAAAAAAAAGGTCGTTTATTTTCTATGACTTTAAGAAAGGATGAAGGTTTTTGTTGGAGTTGAATTTTACCTTTATCCCCTTGTCTGGAAAAATACAAAGTATAATTTCAATTCTTTTAATTTTGTTGAGGTTTGATTTCTGTCTGAGGATATGACCAATTTTGGAGTATGATCCATGAACTGATGAGAAGAATGTACACTCATTAGCTTTGGGGTGGTTTGTTCTGTATATTTTTATTAAGCCCAGTTTTTCTAGGGTTGCATTTAGGTCCCTTGTAGTTCCTTGCTCAGTTTCTGTTTAGAGGATCTGTTTAGTTGTGTCAGAGGCCTGTTGAAGTCCCCAGTATTTTGATGTTATAGGATATCATATTGTTCAGACCAATTAGGGTTCATTTTATAAATCTGGGAGCATTTAATTTGGGTGCATAAATATTTAGAATTGAAGTGTCCTTTTGTTGTATGGTTCCCTTGAATAGTATATAGTGTCCAACTTTGTCTTTCTTTACTTTTGTTGTTCTAAATCCACTTGTATCTGAAAATAAAATTGTAACCCCTCCTTTCTTCTGATTTCTATTTGTCTGACAAATTGTTTTCTAGTGCTTTACCCTGAGTCTTGTTTTGTCCTTAGAGGTTAGATGTATTTCATGAATACATCAAATAGTTGGCTTGTGTGTGTGTGTGTGTGTGTGTGTGTTTTTTTTTCCAATCTATCAGCCAGCCTCTGCCTCTTCAGTGGGGAAATTTAAGATATTCACATTTATTGAGAGAATTGATAAGTATGGTGGAGTTCTGTTTGTCTTGTTTTGTGAAGGTTCATTGCTTAGTTTTATCCTTTATACCCATTGAGGAAGCTAGGTTTGTCCTTTAGTTTCTGGGTATCTATTTTGCTGGTGGTCCATTGTGATGGTCAGTAAGAAGGACAGGTCTGAGTACTTCCTGCAGAGCTGGTGAATTTTGGTGAATTTTGTCAGTATTTGTATGTCAGTAAAAAATTTGATTTCCCTGTTGAATATGAAATTTAGTTTAACAGAATCCTGGACTGAAAATTGTGTTGTGTAAGAAGGTTAAAGTTAGATGACTACTCCTTCTGACTTGAAAAATTTCAGCTAAAAAATCCACTGTCACTCTGATAAGTCTACCCCTAAAGGTCAATTTGTGCTTATTCCTGGCTACTGGAAGAATATTCTCTTTCATTTTGACATTGGCCAGGTTCATTTCAATGTGTCCAGGAAATGCTCTGTTTGTATTAAGACAAACTAGGGTTCAATATCCTTCTAAAAGGAGTGTGCCAGAATCTTTGGTGATGTTTGGAAAATTTTCAGTTATGAATTCTCCAGTAGGGCTTCCATGACTTTGTATCTTCTCCGTCAGAGATACCTATAATTTGTATCTTTATATGCTTTGTGAAGTCCCATGATTCTCTAAGAGATTGCTTACTTTTGGTTTCTTCTTTTTTGCCTCAATTGCCTAATTGAGCTCAAGAGCTTTATCCTCTAGCTCTGAGATTTTTTTCTTCTCCATGGTATAATTCATTATTGATACTTTCTATCACATTTTTAAGTTCCCTGAATTATTCCTTCTATTCCTTAAGCTCTGATAGATACTTTATAATTTAATCATGTCTTTCATTCATTTTGGGGGTCAATTTTTGGATTTCCTTTTGGTTGTTATCCATTTTATTTTTAATTTATTTTATTGTTCTTGCCATCCATACTCTTTATTCCTTTTCTGTTATTTCCATAATTTCTTTATGGGTGAGATTCTCTGTTATGACTGCCTCTCGATTCTTGGGGGCGGGGTGTTGATCTGTTTTTTCATGTTACTAGAATTTTTTCGTTGGTTCCACCTCATGTGTGTTTTCTTCTTGTTTACTTTCTTCTCCTTCTTTCTCCTCTCTCTTCCTTCTTTCCCCTAATTTTCCTTATCTTTGTGCTTGGGTGTTGAAGTTTTCTTGGCTCCTGGGGTCCCTCACTCTTTCACTGCACCTTCCCAACAATGTTTCTGGAATGGACAATCCAGTAAGAGGTGGCTGTATTTCCTTCACCCTGATCTTACTGAGAGCAGCTGGCAAGGAGATGTCTCTAGCACACCACCTTAGAGCCACCCCATGTGTATGTCTTTTTCCAGTGTGTGAGACTTCCCACAACTTTGCTCCAAGACACAGATGGGCTTCTGATAATCTGGCCCTTTTGGGAAAAAAAATAGATAATTTTGTTGCATATTGAGACTCTGTTAAGAGAGGCAGTATAAAACTTCTGATTCCATGAAGAGTATGTGAATAATACTCCATAGGAAATAGAAAGATCAAATGCAATTTGAATCCCTGTTGTTTATTTCCTAGTGATGGGGGGCTGGTCATCAAATCAATCTCTGCTTGGATCTATACTGCTTGCTAACAGACACAATTTTGATATTATTTTGAAGTAGTCAATAAGAGTATATATCATCAACTAAAAGACAGTCATGAATATGTGCTGATCAATGTAATGACCTTGGGCCATTCACGTCAACACTTTGGGCCTCAATTTCTGAATCTGCAGAAGTGAAATGAACATCACTTACAGGGGTGCAGTGAGAGCTAATCTGTCTGTCTAAAGTGTGGATTTCAGGGCTTGTTACTTAAGAGCATTTAATAAATGGCAACTACTCTTTGCTAAAAGGAACTGATTACCTCAGGACGTGTGTTATCCAGTGTCTCTATCTTTGCATACAGAGACCATATGTGGTGGAATGCTTATACACTTACATTTAGCTTTCTAGTGTTTTACTTTAAAACTTCTCAAACCTAGCCAATAATATAAAACTTCTCAAAACTAGCTAATAATCTACCATTTCTTCTCATTAACTGGATAATTTGGAGAAAGTGTCCCTTTGCTCCTCAAATGTTGCACTGTTGGTCAAAGAGCATCTTACCGTGTGTTTGAGTAGGCCAGATTTGTGCCTGGAAGAAAACAGAAATGGAAATCAGAGATTATACCCTAGATGAAAGGAGGTTATTATCAAGTTTCTCCAGGCATCCTGAATTTGTTCCCAGAAGATATAGAAATAGAACCTGTTTAATTTTTCTTAACTCACATTGACTTCCTACCACTGACTATCCCTCTCTTCTAAGTCAGTTTTCTCTAAAGTGGGGTATGCACACATTGGGGCATGTAAGGAGATCCACTGGGATGAAGGAAGAATCTATGGACATTTCAATTTTCATTTTTTTATTTAAGCAAAAGTAAATTATCTGTTATTAATCTTTCATGTAGGCATTCCCCACGCACATCTTGTATGTTTGATAGGGTAGTTGTAAGATGTCATTCTACCTACTGTAGGTAAGTAGTGATGTATGAAAAAATTTTTTGGAACCAATCAAATGGATTTTCCAGTTATATCAAACATATTTATTTAAACTAGCTCCCTAAAAGTAGAGAAATACTTATGAAATTCTGTAAAAAATCATAATTGAAGATACATGTAATATGAATAATAGCACAAGCAAAGGATAAGGAAGGCATCAAGTTGGCCCTTCTCCTCTTGGTATGAACTACAAGTCAGACACATTATGTGACATAATTAGTGGCAGTTTGGTTAGTTATGATGTCATTCTAATAAATTAGATCAAGAAGACTATTTATGCCCACTTTTACTGACACTCATGCTCTTAGTATCTTTTGAGACTTTACCTAATTATAAGAGTACAAATACATAATTTGTCAATACATAAAGGAACACCCAATGCTATTACTTCCTTTTTTTCTTCTGTCAAATTAGTGCCTTCAGACATCCCAATCTTGTCTCCCAACCTTTCACTTTGTAACCAGATTCAGTATTTACAAACACAAATCAAATCATATCAATTCCTCTTACCCCTACTCCCAGCTTAAACTCTGCAATTTCATTTAGAATTAAATTCAAAATATTTGCTGTGACCTATGAGGCTTGTGGTACCATTCAACCTTACCACATGGCTACCTTCCTTTCTACTGCCTGCCCTGTAGTCACCCTGTGGTCACCTTGGCTGTCTCTCCAGTCCTGGTACAAGTTAAGATCTTCTCTGCTTCAGGATGGTTCCACCTATTTTGTCTTCTGTGAATAACTACCATCTCTTTATTCCTGTAGCATGTATACATATGTCCCAATAGTTTTACATGTCTCATAGCCAGTGCCAAATGTAGCATCTCTGTATCACTTTAGAAGTTAAACCTGCATTACCAAGACCACTGCATTCCTAGAAGCTTCAACAGAGTCATGAGTTTTAATTATACACACAAAAATGAGCTATTTGGTATTTTCTGTTGTTATTCATACAATTTAATCAGCATACTGGATCAAATGAAATTCAGGAGTTTCCATTACACCAAGATAAACCAGCTATTTGGTATTTCCCATTGTTATTCATATAATTTAATCAACATATTGGATCAAATGATCAAGGTCTTTGCCAACTACATAAGGAAGAGGTGGACAGTTGTCATAGCCAACGGCTGTCATTAGCCGGAAAGAATATACTGCTATTTCTGCCAAGTGAAGGCAAACTGCTTCTAATTGTCCCAAGTAATTGAGATGGGAAGAAAGTGTATTTCAGATCAGTGTCAGCATACCAGATGCCAGGGGCTGTGCTGGTCTCCTTAGTGAATGCATTACGTTTATATGATAGCTTGATTGAGTTTATAATAATTCATAGCTGTTCTTACAGCATGCCATTTGGGTTCGCCATTTTTCCATTCTTAAAGTCCTTTATTTAGGTAAGTAAGCTTTGCTGTTTCTCCCAGAAATGCAGAGTGACTTTTGGTTAACTGTTTTGTCCAGAGGTGGAGCAGGCAGTTCTAGGGGCATTCACTTGGCCTTTTCTACCATGATAATCCCTATTCCATACATCAGGGGATCTGTGTGGGAATTATGTATTCCAATTATGTCTGCAGAAACCAGACAAATAATCACAGGATGGCTGAATGAGTCCCACAGGTTGAGCCTACAGGACCCCCGTGAGACAAATTTAAATTGAATTTATTGAGTCTCTTTGCATAAACCCCCATTGTAACCATGCAAACATTGTGTCCCCAGGGTAAGTGCCAGTTCAGAGCTAATGCTTAATAGTCCCCTGAAGGTCTGGGCATCTTTCCTTCAGATAGCCACCCTTTTGAATGGCTGCAGAAAAAATTGGGGAAGATTTACTGCATATACTCTAGGCCATGTTTCAAAGTCCTTCCCTAATGTTCCCACTCAAGGGGCTCAGGGGCTGTGAGTTGGCTTGGGTATTCTGTCCCACCATGGATTCCTACTAGCACCTTGGGGAGGCCCTTTGGTTTTCTGTTTTGTTGCCAGCAGGCATCAAGATTTCTGGATTATATTAAACAAGTCATATCTTTACTGGTCACCCATCTATCTCATTCATAGAAAGCTAGTGATAAACCTCTATTCTGATTGTTAGTGTTTCTCTGTATGTATCATGAGAATTGGGACAACTTTGTCTCTAATAGTTAAGCCTCACAATTGGGACTCTGTCACCCTGCATCTCACTATTTTCATTGAAATATGAGCATTCAATAGCAAATCTCTCTTTGACATCTTAAGGCTATCTAGGACAGCCACAGGAAACTTTTGAGGAATACTGGGACACTCATCAAGGTGTGTCTCTTGGCTTTGCTGTGTAGTGAGGGGGAGGAGAATGTCACAGCCTATTAAATTTTAGAGGCTCATGAATTACAATTCTTGTTAATGAAACCTGAAAACTTATTTGGAATTTGTCTAAGACTTGTAAAATTGTTCTCTGACCAAGGAAAATATTTTATTGCTTCCTGGCTGTGATGGAAGGTAGGACACTTTCCCCACAGCTGTAAGCTTTCTAACTTATCCTCTGGCCCAATATGTGTAGAAGGAGAAAATATTAATCTGGAAATTTTTATCTATTTTCATTTCTGCCATGCTAACTGGAAAGGAGAGGTGAAGGTAAATGTATGAAAGGAGTTTCCATCTGTACACTTTAGTTATTTCTTTTTCTATTCTTTAAATCCATGCCTGCTAAAGATCATATGGCTGGAAGCGTCCAAGTTTTATGCTTAATCAAAGTGTGATTAAGAGGTATTTGCTTGTTAATGGTAACTGGCAGTGTAAATCTGAGCACTGTAAGGCTCACACACACTCCTGTGTGATGGGATTGAAGGACTTCAGGTGGCTTCCTTACCTGCTTCACAAGACCAAGTGGAGCTCCGCTGGCGCTTTATCTGTAGAAGCCTGAGTCACAGCCCTTTGGAGCTCAGGCCATCCCAAACATGACAGACGTGCTGTTATAGAAAGAGATATGCTTAAATTTAGTATTTCTTAAACCTTAGTAGGGATGCTAACATTTAATAAACAGAGGCATACATTAAGATTAAGAAATTTATGGATTATAATTAGGAAGATTTTTTTTCTTATGTAAATGTTACATGTTAATTTAGGAATTTGAGGAAAATATAGAAATATATAGGGAAACTAAAAAGTCACCCATAATTCTACTACGAGGGCATCTACTATTAACACTTTTGTATGTAGGCTGGGCATGGTGGTGGCTCACACCTGTAATCCTAGCACTCTGGGAGGCCAAAGAGGGTGGATTGTTTGAGTTCAGAAGTTTTAGACCAGCCTGAGCAAGAGCAAGACCTCATCCTCTAAAAATAGAACTATAGTTGCTGTGGTGGACAACTATAGTCCCAGCTACTAGGGAGGCTGAGGCAAGAGGATCGCTCAAGCCCAAGAGTTTGAGGTTGCTGTGAGCAATGACGCCACAGCACTTTACCCAAGTAAACAGAGTGAGACTCTGTCTCAAAAAGAAAAAAACAAATAAAAAAATTTTTGTATGTATTATTTCAGTGTTATTTTGTTGATCATGTACCTATATGTACATTTCTATCTATACCTATATATTGTTAAATTTATAACTCTTCCTATATGGATACATATATTGGATAAAAATTGATATTAGTAAATTTGGAAACTTTTTAAATCATATATTATCTATCTATCTATCTATCTATCTATATATATTTTTTGCAGTTTTTGGCTGGGGCTGGGTTTGAACCTGCCACCTCCGGCATATGGGGCTGGTGCCCTACTCACTGAGCCACAGGCGCTGCCCTGTATATATTTTTAATTATCTTCTAAAATGTAATTTTTAATGATTTCATGGTTTCATCTTGCTTTTATTAGTCATATTTTATTAACTATTCACTATTATTATTATTAACAATTCATTATTTTTCTTGTTGTTGTTGTTGCAGTTTGGCCAGGGCTGGGTTTGAACCCGCCACCCTCAGGATGTGGTGCTGGCACCCTACTCACTGAGCCACAGGTGCCACCCCCAATTCCCTATTTTTTAAAAAAAATTTATAAACAATACTTTATCAACCCCCTGAAATTCAGAATAAAATTTTATGTATTTAGAATAAATACTTAGAAGTTTAATTACCAAGTTAAAAGGATTATGTGGGTGGTTCATTTTTTAACCTCAGCTATTTTAGATGTAAAAGAAACACCATCAGCTGTTTTGTCTGCACTCATCACAGCTGTTTTTGTATGCGTTGCATATGAAAAGTGTCAGAAGGTTTGAAGCCCTGACATATTTGTCTCAGCAGAACATTTTCTTTTCTGACAGAATGCTTGGATTCTTTGTCCCTTCTCTCTGCTTCATTGAACAAGAGCACCCGTTCTGTTTGACTTCATCCATTTTGAAGTTTCAGACAGTCACAACCTCTAAGGCAGAGTGACAAAAGGCCATCGATCAACATAAATCGGTGTTCAAGCCAGGGGTCTGGTCCCAGGAGAGAGATGGTCACTGGCCGTGCCAGGGGATGTGAGTCTGTCTGTCATGTTGACATAGCTAGTCCAGAGGCAGCAGGTCATGGCGCATGGCGAGGATTCCAATGCTGAGTGCAATTTAAAAAACCTGAACGTGTGGGTAGCTGGAATTTTGACAGCATCCTGCTTCCTCCTAGTGATGCTGTTTACTAGTTAGCAGATCAATATCATTCTTGAAGGTATTGATTTTCAATGGGCCATACAACAATTCTCATGAGTCTGCCTCGTAGGGAGAAATGATACACAGCTCGGTTATTAATTTTGTTGTTGTCTTTTTAAAAATTATTACCTTTGAGCATCTGAAGGTCAAGCTGGAGAAGCAGCATTAAAATCAATGCCAAAAAAGAGCTTCTGGCTGGACCGTAGGTTTGGCAATATTGGCAGAATCCAAACAGCTTTTGTCTTACATGTGTATAAACCAAAAAATAACCTTTTCTGCTTATAATTCTACTCATTCATTATGGGGAAAATGTCTTTAGCAAGGCTAGAAGGGAGTGGATGCACGTCTGTGTAAGGGTATTACATATTTTTCCTAGATGTTTCCTACAAGCTGTCTGACAGAAGGGATTTTATGATGACTGACTTCCTTTTCTGAAAGGAGTAGTTTGAGAGAGCAATTCTCTCTCTCTCTCTCTCCACTTCCTCTCTCTCCCTCTCTAAGTTTCCCTTTCTCCCCTTCTCTCTTATTCTTCTTTCCCTACTTCCTGCTTTTCCTTTTCTTCCTTTCCCCCTTTTTCTTCTATTACATTTTTTTAAATTTCAGAAGTAATACATGCAAATTGAGGAAAATGTAAAAATGTACAAAGCCATAAAGATGGAAGTTATTGAGCTATTTGTAATCCCATTTCACTGAATGAATGCGTCACATCTGGAGTGAAAGAGAGTGCTTGTGTGCATGTGTGTGCATAGTTTTTCTTGCACACACACATGCGCACATGTGTTTATACATCACATAATTAACCAATGTGGCCAGTGTTAACTTTTGGTTAATAAGAACAATTAAGCAGGTTTTTCTTAACTCTCTTTGAAGATATCATCAGTGGAAAGTGCTCTTGTCATTTGAAAAAAATATATGGTGCAAATTCTTGACAATAAATTCCCAACATGAGATGTAGAGTAGCTTCCATTTTGAGTATTGTTTTGAATAATGTTGTGAGGGGGGTGGGTGGGTCTCAAAGCCTCTCTATCAAAGGGTTGTTCTACTCCCTGATCCTTCTCTCCCTTCTCCACAGAGGGAAGGTGCTGCTAACTAACGTGGTGTGGAAAAAGGCTCTGAAGGGGCTGCTGAGATATTAAGGCTAAGGTTGAGGATGTTTGTAATGTGTTCAGGAG
Organism: Perodicticus potto; assembly: GCA_963574655.1. Taxonomy (NCBI): domain Eukaryota; kingdom Metazoa; phylum Chordata; class Mammalia; order Primates; family Lorisidae; genus Perodicticus; species Perodicticus potto. Next base: position 3,407 of record CAUYRH010139464.1, on the reverse strand, counting down.
TAAGAATTGATTAGGAGACCTTACTTGGAAACATTTAAAGATATCATTAACCACACAGGTGGGCTCTAAGCACTGTAATGCCCCAGAGGAGGATCTGTGAGGACAGAGGATGCCCCACTAATAAACAGCACTTCTTACAGGAAATACCTGGGTCCCATAATCTCCCTACTCTACTTCAGCTGGGCACACAGCTTGCCCAGGCCGTCTGAGCTGGGGCCTGGTCATCCCTGTGCTGCTTAATATAAAGGGACAGGGAAAGAAGCTGGTTGCACGTACCCAGCCACCAGAGGTGAAAATGCAGCAGCTCTTACAATGATCTTACTCTGGTTTCACTATATTTTTGTTTAATTGTAAAAATGAGCTAGGACTAAAATAGTGAAATGACTTTCAAATCTATTATTATCTTCTATCAGTAGATGGCGCTGTTTTGAATGAATTGGGTTTGGTTGAGTTCAGTTGGAAAAGCGAGGTAGACCTTTTTGAATGAAGGAGTGCACCGTCATACACTCCAAAGCTTTCCTACTAAAATAGAAATAGTACAGAAGCAAAAATATCTTTTCTAGTTTCTAGACTAGTGCTATCCTATATAACAGAAGCTACATACGTACTTTTAAATTTTCTAGTAGCAACACTGAGAAAATATTGAAATAAAAGGTGAAATTAAGTTTAGCAAATGATTTCATTTAAAACCAATATATCAAAAATATTAAAATTTCAACATTTAGTCAATATTAAAATTACTAATGAACTATTTGGCATTCGGATAACCCGCGTTTCCAGTCCTCCATAGCCAGTAAGTAGCGGCCACTATGCTGTATATGAAATCTGGCTGGTGGCTCCCTCTTTATCTCTCTTTTTTCTTCAGAGGGGTAAGTTTTAAGAACAATTGTCCTGAACAGGAATCATGTTTTTCCTTTTTTTTTTTTTAGGGTAAATTGATGTGCTGAATCCGACCCTTGCCAAAATAGGGTCATCACCCACGCAGAGGGTATCTGTACCAATACCGCTTTTGGTCCTGCATAGAAGATTACATCGCCAGCATCCAGGATAGCTACTAGAACCTTCTCTGACTTCTACTAAGCATTGGATCCCTACTCTGTACCAGGCACTGTTCTAAACTGCAAGAGTCATCCTGTGTTTCTAAACAACACCAGAGTTAAGTAGAACATTTGAAGAGGCACAGTGTGATTTGCATTTTTCTTTATACATTTCTTTCCATTTGGTTCATTCAGTTAACATTTGTGGAGCTCCAAAGCTCCCCGAGAAGTCTGCCAAGTGCTGAGGATGCACCGAGAACAAGGTTTCTGCCCAGAACATCCTAGTCTCATGGGAAATGTGCAAGTAAGCAGACAACACACCAGATGGGTTAAGGGCCACTGAAACACGCTCAGAGAGTGATGAGAGTTAAGAAAGGTCACCATATCCAGATGGGGGGTGGTCGTGGTGGAGAAGGAAGCTTCCTGTAGGGTTTGGAGTCTGAGCTGCGTCATCACAGGAGGGGTAGGGCTGGGCTAGAAGAGGTGGAAATGGCATCCTCAGTGGGGTTGAGTGGGGGTAAGGGTGCATCACACAAGGACTAGCACAAGCCTTTACCTGGAGGAGTGACAGGGTGTTGTGTTTAGAGAACTCCAGGGTGTAGGGATGGGGTAGGCTGTAGAGTGACAAGGGATGCTCAGATGGATTGAATTTCATTGTGAGTCATTGGATTCAGATTTGAAGGCTGGAAGAAGGTTAAAAAATCCCTGTCATGGGGATGGCATGGCCAGGCTTCCACATCAGAAAACTCATTCTGGCCTCCACATGGAGAATGGGAAGTGGGTGGAGGAAAGGATGAGTTAGGGAGACCTCCTCTTTGCTTTTTTGCAGTGACTACAAGAGGATGGTGAGGACCTGCCTATAGCTGCAGGTGTGGGGATGAATTAGTGCTGATTTTGAGAGATATTTTAGGAGCAGGATCAATAGGAATGGGAGAGCAGTTGCATGGAAGAGATAATGGGATGAAGAAGGGAAAGTGTTCATTTGGATTCTGTAGATGTACAGATGTACAAATCTGTAGATGTATAATTCTGGCAGTTGCATCTTCCAGAAAAAGAATGCAAAATTATGAATTAGCAGGTGCACTGGCCCCTCAGGGCCTTGGGGTGGGGGCACGTACATGTGAAAGCTTATGCCTCAGAGTTCAATGATGGGTCTGCCCCTGATCTCAGACAGATGTCTGCGACTACGGAGATGAAAATGTAGGAGGAGGAGGAGGGGATTTACAGGGAAGACACAGACTCTGTTTTGGATTTGTTTCTGAGATGTCCGTAGAACATTTATGTGCTGCATGCACATATGTGGTGCTTGGGAAAGCTGGGGACTGTAGATGTGTCCAGATGTCATCAGCACATGGGTAAAACCACAGGAATAGATGATGCCATCCAGGGTGGAGTAGAAAGAGCAGGGTGTGGCACATCTCCCCAAGTGGTGGGAGGAAGAAGAGAATTATCCAGAAGAGAGGGAGTATGTTAAGCTCAGGGACTTGAGGAAAATGGGGCAAGTGTGGTGCCCTGGAGGTTTACGGAAAGGGAGATTCTGGGATGATTCAGGAGGTGTGGTTTTCAGGTTTGTGCCTTTCACAATGGCCAACATTCTTGTTTCCATAATCCAAACAGGCTGTAGATTTTTTTTTTATTATTAAATCATAGCTGTGTACATTAATGCAATCATTGGGTACAATGTGCTGGTTTTATATACAAATTGAAATATTTTCATCAAACTGGTTAACATAGCCTTCATGGCATTTTCTTAGTTATTGTGTTCAGACATTTATATTCTGGATTTAGTAAGTTTCACCTGTACCCTTCTAAGATGCACCATAGGTGTGGTCCCACCAATTACCCTCCCTCCAGAAAATCCTCCCCCCCCTCCTCTCCCTTGCCCCTTTCCCCATATTCTTGTGCTATAATTGGGTTATAGCTTTCATATGAAAGCTATTAATTAGTTTCATAGTAGGGCTGAGCACATTGGATACTTTTTCTTCCATTCTTAAGATACTTTGCTAAGAAGAATATGTTCCAGCTCCATCCATGTAAACATGAAAGAGGAAAAGTCTCCATCTTTCTTTAAGGCTGCATAATATTCCATGGTGTGCATGTACCACAATTTATTAATCCATTCGTGGGTTGATGGGCACTTGGGCTTCTTCCATGACTTAGCAATTATGAATTGGGCTGCAATAAACCTTCTGGTACAAATATCTTTGTTATAATGTCACAGGCTGTAGGTTATAATTTGCAAATATCTTCAGAGAAGGAGCAGTCAGTACATACTGAGTTTCATGTGACTGATACCAGCCTTTCATTTTGGAAGTTGTTCTTTCTCCTATTAGCCACGAACCATGGGGGTCAGGAGAAGGCTTGTGATAC
>CAUYRH010139459.1:0-61914 GCA_963574655.1 Perodicticus potto | reverse complement strand
TGTGTGTCCCTGTGTGTCCCTGTGTGTCCCTGTGTCCCTCTGTGTCCCCGTGTGTGTCCCTGTGTGTCCCTGTGTGTCTCTGTGTGTCCCTGTGTGTCCCTGTGTGTCCCTGTGTGTCCCTGTGTGTCCCTGTGTTTCCGTGTGTCCCTGTGTCCCTCTGTGTCCCTGTTTGTGTCTTCGTGTGTTTCTGTGTATGCCTGTGTGTCCCTGTGTATGTGCCTGTGTGTGTCTGTTTTGTGAGCTGCAATCTCAGAGCTCCAATTTTCTTGAAACACTCCCTCAGTTCCTATTTATAGGGGGAAGTTTGGAGCTGGTCCTCGTCTTAACTGGAGAATGACCCCAAAGAAGAGCCTTGGTGAGCAGCTTTGGGTCAGCAGATCTGATGCCCTCGGGGGACATCCAGTCATCGGAACACAGACACTCCTGCAGAGTCTCCAGCCCTGCCCTCCAGGTCCCTCTGGGGTGCTCTAGACCTCCCCACCAGTGGGGTGGGGGCTGTGTTGTTCTACCGAGTTGCACGGTGTAGGTACCAGGGGAGCAGAGTGGCCAGGGTTACTGCAGGAAGACAGCAGTCACGTTCCCAAATAAACACAGAAGTGTGTTTTCCTTTGCTGATCCTCGGAGGGAGAACACATGTGTGATTTCCCTTTTGTCACATGCTTGTGAGTCTTTCATAAAGGGGCTGAGTTGAAGGTGGGTTTTACTCTCTCCGACTCTCCGGCAAGTGTTTCCCAAACATGGTTGGTGGGGGATCCACATGGAGGCATCTTTCCTCTCTAGTAAAAATCATGAAATGCGGACTCAGGATCCCTGCTGCTCTCACCAATAGCCTGTTTCCACGTGCTGGTATAGTGAGAAACCTGTTCGTCATTTCGTCCCCTCCTTAGATTTCACAGGGACAATGTATGCAGGTGAATTCTCAGTGGAGCTCACAGAAGGAGACCATTCAAACTGCCAGGGGTTCCTAGATGGCCTTTCATTTTAACATAATATCCGGTTGGCCTGTCATTTGTTCACTCAAAGCCTATTTCTTACAGACGGAGGAGGAGAGCTCCAGGAGCTAAGCGTCTCTGAGGGACCCGCTGCTCCGTCCACGTGGGCTGGGGTCCGAGATGGACGGGCTTGTCCCTGCCCCAAGCCTCACAGTTGGGTGCAGCAGCTGGAGAAGGCCCTGGGATCCCGCATCCCCACTCCCAGGCTGCACAGCCTCCTCTGCGAGGAGAGAAGCACAAACTGCTTAGAAAACCGGCTCTTTGAAGGTTTGGGATGAGTTCTCGATGTAGAGCTGACCCATGACACTAGAGAGAAAGAATGGTTGGGATAGAAGAGGGAAGGTCAGACAGGCAAGACTTATAAGGAAATAATGATAAAGAAATAATTCAGAATGCGTCCTCGGGAACAAGCCCTGTGGTTCTTGCTGGAAACTGCAGCCGAGGCAAGGGGAGGCGGAGGGACACACGTGGCCACCTGGAGGCTCCCCCGCCCAGGGAGTCAACCTCAGTCCGTCCGACAGATGGCGCTGCCGTCTCCCGAACCCGAAGGGGCTCCTCTCCTGCCGCAGCTCCCTGGAGTCTTCGGGCTCCTATTTTGTTTGTTATTTTTACTTCAAAACATGGAAAACCTCTGTTCGCCACAGTGCGCCAAACGCACCCTTTGCTGCTGTTAGGTCGGCCAGTCAACGGGCACAATCACAGCTTCGTCAGCCCTGCCGGAGAGCAGGTGCCCACCTGCCAGGGGAGCAGCCGCACCAGCCCTAATCCCCTGCGCTAGACTCTGCCGAATAGGCTCCGATTTTTCTAATCCCCAATGCACCGGCCAAGAAACGGACGCTCTGACACCTGAGAGGGTTTGCCAAGCGACATGGCCTGTGCACGCCGGAGCCAGGGTCTGAGGCCTCTGCCCACGCCACGCTGCCGCCGAGGACGGTGTAATGTTTGTGCCTACGAACTGAGCCACGGCATGCTCTGAATATTACAGAAAGAAAAGAAGGTAAATCCCAGGTGCTAATTTGTTTGCTCAGTATTTGCTTTTCTCCTAAAGGTGGACGCCAATCCGATTAAGTGCGGGTTTCCGTGAGCTGCGTGCAGACTAAGCCCAGGGTTTAGTATTTCCTGCTCCAAATTGCTGGGTGACGAATCACCCCTAATCCACGCAGCTTAATGTCCCTTACAGGAACGGGCAGGGAGCCTTCCTTTTTAGGAAATGGAAAGCAAAGAGAAGAGGCCTTTTATTTCAAGGCTTAAATTCCCCACCCTCTGGTCCTACTTAACATTGTCAAAGCTTAAATGTAAAAATAAGGAAAATAAAAAGTAAAGGTAGATCACAGTTGCACTTGAATGAGGAGAGTCGGCCTAGTAACTCTCTGTCGCCCTCCTTCCTTCCCTCTGTGCCTCCCTCACTCCAACCTCTGTCCTTCCCTCCTTGTCCCCTTTCTTTCTGTTTTTCTCTTTCTCTTTCCTCCCTCCCTCCCGCCCTTCCTTCCCTTTTGCACGCTTTCTCTGTCTGTCTGTCTCCTTTGCCCCCCTGTCTCTCCCCTCCCCTCCCCTGGCTGTTCCGTCACCCTGGGAGTGGGTGGGGAGGACGAGGCCTCTCAGATGCTGACGCGCACACCAGGAAACCAGGGCAGAATCTTGACCGCGCAAGTCGTGGTTCTGGGTGGGCCTCCGCACTTCCACCGGGCTCCCGGGTGCTCTGGGAGCAGGAGTTCTGGAGCAGGTGACACTCATCCTGCGGTTCTCAGCTTTGCTAATGCCGCCGGGTATTTTCATTGTTACAAAGAGGTCGCGACCCACAGGTTGAGAACCGAATCCCTGGCGTTAGTGTGGATGCTAAGGTGGCAGAGGCTGCCCCGGCTCTGATTCGGGCTGGGTGAGGAGCTGGGGGCACCCAGACCGGCTGCTGTGAAGTCTGCAGCTCTGCATGTTTCCCAGTCGTTAGCCCAGTCGGTTAGGCCTCTTCCCGACCCTGTCTCAGCAGGCTCAGGGCAGGTGCTCCGCAGCTTTTGACACCTGTCCTCACTCTGGCCCACAGCTGGGCCTGCCTGTGCCCCCCTCAGTTGCCCTCCCTGCCTCTGCCCTGGCGGGACGACACACACTGCCCCCCTCCGGGACTTTTGCTCCAGTCTGGGGCTCCTGTCTCTGGCCCTGTAATGCATTCCTGGTGCTGACAACAGCCTAATCTTTCTCATCAGATTCCTTATTTTTTCTGCCCTCCCTCGCACATTTTCTTTGGTTCCCAGCTACTATTTAAAAACAAAACAGCCCATACTCATTTCTTCTGAAGAAGCGCAATGATCTTTCAGCAACTCACTTGCCACCATAATCACCCACACACTCCATCCTGCATACATGCGGCGCCACTGTCGCCACCCCGTTTTCTTGTTTCCAGCTTCCTTACTTTGCTGGCGCTTGAAAACTCATCTATCTAGAGCTCTTTAGCCCTCAGGTTCTCCCTGCCAAAGTCTTTCCCATCCTTCCAGGCTCAATGTAAACAATTGCCCTGGAGCAGCCTCTGCAAAATAACCACCCGCCTCTAACTTCCCACAATACTCTGAATGTCTCTGTGTTTATAGAAAGCGCTTTGCTATTTCAGATTGTATATGAAGTCAGCACATTGTGCCCCATGATTGCACTAATGTACACAATTATGATTTAATAAAATTAAAAGAAAAAGAAAGAAAGAAAGCGCTTGCGTTCAGGACTGGGGCTACTCACCTCGGAATGCCCAGAGCCCGCCCAGGGCCGCTGGCTGTGCAGAGTCGCACTACACCTGACTGGCCGAGAGAATGAATGAATGATTGTGTATGAATGCTTCCCCTAAATATCTGGGCTTCATGAGGTCCAAAAATTTAGGATCTTCCCCTGATTGGGGAAGGTAGTCAGGGAGAATAGTTTTGAGTCTTTAACCCCAAACACAAAGATAAATGTAGTATGTCTTTACTTATCTTTCATTTACCTGAAAGGTAACAGCAAAGATGCACCAACGAGAAAGTGCTGATTCTCATTGTCAAACGACTAGAATCACCTGTGCCTCGGAATGGTCGTTCTTATTTATTGGGTTTATTCTGAGATACGGAAACTGTGTTGTTATGCTATGAACTGTAACTCTCTCAAACTAGTTTCAAGATCAAGTCAAACGGTTTCAACTTTGGTTGGCATGTAACAGGCTGACTATATTAAAAGAGCTTGAAAATGAATCTTCTGAGGGTCACCAGCACCTGGGGGTCACCAGCATCTGAAGGTCCCCAGCACAGACAGCAGCGTCTGGGGATGTGCTTCTCTCCAGGGGGGAACCCACTGGCTGAAGTCTGTTCTCTTACTTCATTTGGAAGTCTCGCCAGCCTAGCCAGCCTCCAGAAATCGGACTCTCCTCACCTTCCATGTGAGTAAGGAAACACTTGCTCCAGCTGTGAGTTACCCTGATGACTGACGCAGAGTGAAGTGGGCTCAGCCTCTTAGATGGGTTGTCCATTCTGCCTGGGTTCCCCAGGTAATCTGTAAACACTGTTCCACTTTGCCTCCTGTGCCGACAGCCAGAGACATGCAGAATGGTCCAGAGAGTCATTATTTCCATAACTGTCCCCAAACAACTTTCTTCCTTAAACCACATCTCTCCACCCCTCCCCTCAGAAAACAACCCAAAGGGAGAATGTGTTTTCTTAAGAAACCTCAGTCAAATACCTTGGCTGCTTTGCCATTTTCTTTTAACAGATTCCAGGAAACAGGGATGTTGGGGTCCCTAATGAAGCCCCAACTTGTCAGGTTCCAGATGTGACCCTCCCATCCTGAGAAAGGGCTGCTGGGGGTCGGGTATTTGGCTTGCTGTTTCATTTTCTCTTTCTCCTAGTACACACAAAGCATATGTTTCATTTGTTTTTTAATTTACTTTTTTCTCCTCTAAAACAAAATGACCTTTGTAAAAACTGGTGACACATGAGTGTTTCTTCCCACTTAGCTGCAGATGTTGACAATTACTGGGAAACTTTTCTACTTGCTTCTGTGCGGTGATGGAAGCTTGTGGTGTCTTAGCAAAGACACTGCCCTCTTCCCTGCGGGCTGCTGGTGCCAGGGACTACAGAGAGGTGGGGAGAGACCTGTCTGTGGAAGGCTTCCTTCCCCTTGAAATGCTGTCCCCAAACCACATGTGTGTTCCAAAGGCTTCATAGGACATTCCCCTACTAGGGCCTGGACTATCCAGGGACCCTTCCTTCCTTCACACAATCAGACTGTGAAATTGGGGTGTGAGGGACACATCTACCCCAGGGTCCCGGGTGGTAAGGAAAGGTGAGACTCCGTGGCCTGTTTTGTGATCACTCCCAGGAGAGACCACAACCCACGGTCCCTACCACCTTTTGGAGGTAGGAGGTAGTTTCTGGAGGCTTCAGCAAAGAAAACCCCTAAATGGATGCAAGCCACTGTTGTCACCTTTCTTAAGAGGACAGTCCTGGAGAGTTACATTAGGTGCTGACAGTGCCCTTTTGGAAGAAGAGGATTCATTGCAAAGGAGATTGCTCTATCCATCGTCTGCATAAAAACGTTTGCTTTCAGTTTCTGAGACTCTTCAAATAAACTTCTTTCTTTATCTTCTAAACTCCTACACTCGCTAAGCACGCCTATTAGACGGGGCTTTCTCTACACAGGGGGCACACGACAGACACTGGTGGCCCAACAGGGCAAAATGCCTTCAAGGTGCTGAGCAGCCCCTTCCGGGAAGACATCTCAGAACTGCCCTCGCACCTTGAGACCACGGTTATGGCGAGTGAGGCCCCAGCTCCGGCAGAGCAAGGACGGGAGTGGACGGAAGGGGATCCCTACAGTTCCAGGGACCAGCTGAGAAATGGACAATCCCAGAGTGATCAGCTAGGGATTCGTCACTGGAGGTGGTGACACCCACCCTTGTCAGGCCCTGGGCTGGATCGTAGGGATGTTATCTCATTGCACTCTCTCAGTGGCCATATTTTACAGATAGAAAAACTGAGATTTAGACAGATTAATAAAGTGGACAAAGAAATAATCTCACAATCATCGGTGGTAGGGCTCAGAGACTGACTCAGGGATCTCCGCTGCTAACCACCTCTCAGGCTCAACTGCTCCAGCCGCAAAATGGCGCTTTCCTGGGTCCCGTGATGGTTTGATGCGGACAGTCTGGGCTGAGCAGGGCTGAGACCTCTCTTGGCTCCAAGAAAGAACCTTTACTGTGAGCACACAGGCCTTGGTGTGTTAAAAAAAATAACCATGGCAGATGGATGGTAATCTCACAGAGCGCCAGCCAGAATCTGTGACAGGATAAAACCAGGTCTCTTTAAAGGGATCTGTCACGGTGGACAGAGGTTCTCCAAGGCCTTCGACACGTGCTTTATTTCTCCCATCGAGGCCAGCACAGCGGTGGCAGCCCCTTGCTGAAACTGGCAGGACGTGCCCGAGGCTGTGTGGCAGGGCAGGAGGAAGACGTCACTCTCTCACTGCTCACGTCTGCTCACTCTCCTGTTAGGGAGGAGGAAATTGGCGGGAGGGAGGACACCCTTTGTGTAATGGTTTAATTTTTGTGCCAAGATACGTAGTTTTCTCATTGTCCAGTTAGATTATTTACGGTGTGAAACTTGAGCTAATTTCTTTTCTTTTGGAGTCAGCAGGACAAGTATCCAGTTTCGCACATTGTTCCAAGGAAACTCACGGCAGGCAGAAAGCGTGAGGACCAGCGCAGGTGAGCAGGCAGCTCGGTGGACGTTTATCTAAGGTATTGTCATCATGATCACGATGGTGGCTGTTATTCCCCGTTGTTCTCTCTCTCTGGCAAGACAGGGCTCTGGTTTCAAGCGAGTGAAGCTCTAAGTTGGCTCTTAACTCTTTGGTCTTCTGCACTTTGACCCACAAAGATGTCTATAAACCCGTGACGCAGTTTCCAGACAGTCTGAAGATTACACACCCACAGTTGGTATTAGTTTGCTAAAAGCAGAAACAAGTTGAAATCAGCTCAGCAAACAGGCAGGGTCTGTGACTCGGCTGCGCCCGTTCCCTCTCCCTGTCCTCTCCATCCGCGAGCCCCAATCTCTCTTGGCATCAGGGCTCAGGCTCTTCCTGTGAGACCCGCACCACTGGAGTCCACTCAACCGAAGTGGCCCTGGAACAGACTCAGTAAACACGATCCCTTGTGGGTCAAGCATCTGGTGTAAGTGAGCAAACTCTGGGTTGGCAGCCTGGAACCAGGCATTGTTTAAGAGCTGTCACCTGCTCCTGGGCCCCCTCCCCCGCCCGGGGCTGGCTGGGTTGTCTTTTCAGAAGGACACACAGGCCAACACTTGATCGACACTCGGTGACCAAGGAAGCACTCGGTTCACTCGCCTGGCCTGACCTGACTGGACAGCAGAGGAAATGTTCTGGAGAGATGAGGCGGCAGCATCGGCAGGAAGAGCCGCTCGTGCGAGCAGCAGTGGGACTCGGGAGCCCTGGGCCTGGCTTGTTCGTGGATGCTAAGGGGCATTTCTCACCCAAGTCAAATGTCTTTTCCACCATGGGAAGCTGTCGTGTTTGACTTCATGGAAGTTGAGGAAGGGCCTATTTTATTATTATGAAGTGGGAAAGACTGAATAAAAAGATCACTCAATAGTCCAGCTGACTGAGGCTGTCAAATTAAAGGAGCCAATTCTTTAGTCTTCCCACAATCCCTACCATTCTTGAAGACCTACTTTCCTGCAGTGCCCTGCAAAGCTTCGGGACATTTATGAGATTGGCGTCCTTTGAGGAAATGCATGGACAAAACTCTTGAGCCATAAATAGCATTATAAACATGTTGATGACAAGGGACCAGCAGGTATTATAGTGGGCAGCCTGGGTGCTTAATCCAAAATTGTGCCTGTATTTCCTGCTTGTCTCTGGGAAGTGGGGATGTTGAGGGGGGGAAATGAGAAGGAATTAAGATAAGATGTCTGTGCAGGAAATTTCCCCTCCTTGCCAAATTATGAACTCTTGGGCGGAATCTCTCTGGGGATTCCGGCTTCCACTTGGAGCCCAGCTGGGGAAGAAAGAAAATAGAGGTGACCCAGACCTCGCCTGGTTGGGCAGCCAAAGGAAAGCCAGGTGGGTCATGGCTAACATCTCTGGAGACACTTCCTAAACAGTAAGGTGCTGAAAGTTTCTCGGGGAAGACCTGCCAACATCTGATCCCAGAAACATTCCAAGATTGGCCCATCAGAGAGTGAAGAGCAAGTCAGGGAGAGAAACTTCAGACGAATATACCCTGGGCCTTTCAGGTCCGTGTCCAGGAAGTGGCGTTTCCCAATCTGCTCCACGTGGCTGTGATCAGAAGAGGGGCTCCAGTTGGAAGCACCGCAGAGCATGGGCACGCACGGTCAGCTGATGGGGGGCTGGAGGACGGCACCTGGTTCAGGTGGTATTGATACCCTGCAGGGAAATCTTTTCATGCACCGGGAAGTTAGAGCCGAAGGGATGATAGCCAGTGGGTCCCGTGTTTGGTAGAGTATGAAATTCGGTCAACGCCCTTTCAAGTCAGAATGAGCTCTTGCACCGTGAATGTACTGTTAGCACTTAGGAGGTGCCAGCAGTTGTGTAAGCATCAGAGATGAACTAATGAAGGCAAGAGGCTGCCCTGCCCTCGCGGAGCTGAACTGTCCCTCCGTGGATACTGGGTAATTGAAAGCAGACACCACAGGCAATGCGATGCATTTTTCTAGAATCTTACCAGGCTTCGAACCTAAATGAAGAACATACAAGATCTGTGAGTAAGTCTTCTCATGCTTAATTGATGTTGTATCATTTGGGGCCAAGATACAAAGGCAAAGACCCTGACTTTGGAGATGTCCAGTTGAACCTGCAGGCCTCTCCAAGGCTGAGGCTCCCAGCATTGCTACATCAGAGGAAGGGGACCCCTTGATCACTCCTGGAACAACTCCCAGGTGTGTGCCTGGGAGTCACTGGGTGGCAGTGACTGCTGGTGACTTCACATCTCTGGCCTGCTCCAGGGATGTTGCCTTTGGCTGTCGGTCCAGTCCCTGCCCACGTGTCCTCTGGCTGAAGTGCTGATGACCACACAGGGCACTTTTCCTGTGAGGCAGACACAGGGCTGTGGGTCAGCTTGCAGCACCGGCTGGTGGCCGGTTGGGGAGGAGGCTGGCTGTGACTCAAAGGTACCAGGATTAAGCGGGGAAAATCCCCTTTAGGAAAACCAGCGAGGGCCCTCAGCGGAAGGGAACGGAGACTTATGGTGGATAATTAGCAATTCTCAGTAAAAACAGACCTGGAAGGGAAGCAGGAGCGTAACTGCCAGGACCCGGGTCTGCTGGGAACCACTGGGGAAAAGGTCAGCCAGGGTCACTGGTCAGGATGCCCAGGCTGTGGCCTTCCCCATCCTTTGAAGGCGTCACAGGCTGTGATTGGGACTATGCACCCCTCACCCCCACGGACAACAAAGTGTCCTGACGGCCCTGTGTGTTCTGAGATAGCAGAGCACAGTGCCAGAATTTGGGGTCTATCCAGAAAATCTCAAATGTGCGGGTGTCATGTTAGGGGAAAGGCAGTGCCTCCCGCCCGCCTGTGTGGAGGGACAGCTTTACAATTTTTGGTCACCTAATTGCTTCTTTTCCCTTACTTATTAATTGCTGAAAACCAGAGGCAGGTACGAGGGCATTCATTTTTCAACAAGCTTTGTACTTTATTTTCACACACCCCTTCTTTTTTTTTTGCAGTTTTTTGCCGGGGCTGGGTTTGAACCCGCCACCTCCGGCACATGGGACCGACACCCTACTCACTGAGCCACGGGAGCCGCCCGACACACACCCCTTCTAAGAATGAGGAAATATCTATCTATTGCTGTGCGCTTGTTCAAGTTAAGTATTTTTAAAATGTGTTTAGAGTAAGCTTTTAAAAGTTCATTTCTTGGTAACAAGGCAAATATGTGATATTCTAAAAGATGAACTAAAATGACAACAGATGACAACTAGAATAAATGTCAGGTGGTTTGATGAGATAGTTTGGACTATCTTCTTGAATAAAACACATCTATTCTAAAAGGAATTTTTATCTTCACGTTTTATGTGGTGTATCTTAAGCAATTTGGTAATCCCACAAAGCATTCTCTTCCCATTTGTGAGAACAGATGATGCTCACCTAAACTCTTCAGCTGTTCTCGCTTCAGAGTTATCACAAATGGATCCAAACGCACTGTTTTGAGCACCAAGCTTCACTCTGAACAGAAGAATCTATCAGGCAGAGGAAGACTGGAAGCTCTGTGCTTCAGTGGGCCTTGATTAATCATAAAAATAGCCGTTTGAGGCAACGCTTTGATTCTCTTTGCAGCATTCAGGGTCTGTGTCTTAGCTGCGGACAGCGGGCCCCGGGGTGAGTGGGGGGGAAGGCAGGTGCTTCCTGCAGGGACAGGCTGGTCTGTTGGCAGGCACCCCCCTTAGCCTAGTTTAGGAAAGGGTGTGGTCTCATGAGTATTTAGAGAACTGACTCAGAGGGAGCCGAGCCGAGGGCAGAAGTGCACTGGGGGTGCTCTCAGGAGACACACGTGTAAGGGAGCAAGGGAGGCAGACCCAGGTGGGGGAGAAGCCCACCGGGAGGTTGCTAAGGGCGCCCTGTGGCTGGGCCGATCCATCAGAGTTGTCCCACAGTGAGGAAGAGAGGCTGGACCTGTCACTGGCCGTGCTTACCTGCTGGGGGGGCATGAGCTTGGGCTGAGCAGGTCTCGGTGGCCAATGGCTCTTCCCATTAAGGGATGCAGCTGTGAGCCACCAGCAGCGAGCCTTCCTATTGGCTGAATCTGAGCACATCTGCTCCAAAGGGGATCTAGATGGGGGAACACAGGACCAGTGCAGGCCCCTTGTGTGCTGGCCGCATGCACCAGCTTCTCACCGCCAGTCTGCCCTGTATGGAAGGAACTTCTCCCGGGTTTTGTTTGGTTTTGTCAATACCACGGAGAGTCATATGAGAAGGACTATCAGAAGATCTCTACTCTCTGCTGCACTTGGTCTCGAAGGACACTTGTCACCCTCTTCCTACATCCTGGGCTGCACGTCTGCTGGTGAAAGCAGATGCCCAGGAGGTCAGCCAGGCCCCCTTCTGCTACGGCCTGAGTCCCCTGCAGGCTGTGACTGCGGCACTTCTACATTATCTCTTAAACTGGGCATAGGAGCTCCAAGAGATGCTCAGGTTTGTCACCCAAAGGCCAAACAGGTCTAAGTACTGGCCCTTGGCATAGGAGCCTGAAGTTGCTGGATGGTGGCCATGGATAATGTTTCAATGAGGCTCTTGGTGTGTCCCTGGGAAGCATTTCCCCATCCTGGGAACTGGAACCTCCAGACCCAGAAGTCCTTGGGCTGTTAGGACATGAAACACAATTTCCCCAAGTGGGTCATTGGTGGTGACAGTGAACAGGGCCACTCAATGTCTGGCCTCTGCTTCCCAGACCCATGTGTGGCAGCCATGGTGGGAACACGGACAGTCTCGCCATTGTCGGGATATACTGCACCCTGTATGATCCATCCCCGAGGCAGGTCACTGTCAGCCAGTGCCCACTGTGTCTGTGGGAGACTCGTTCCCTGTTTGTGGACCAAATATTCTGTAAATACTCAATGGCTGAGGCCCGTGGGCAAAAAGCCAAACCTGCACTCTTCTGCAAAATGAATTGCTGCCTCCATCAGATTAGACAGGGTACAACCGAATCAACTTCCACCGGGCAGCAAGGCGGTCACTTCACAGAGCAACCAACGTGGGGGTCACTGCTGGCCCCAGGAGCTGACAGGTTGGATAAGCAGCAGTCGCCATAACTTGAGCCCACAGTCCACTGGCTAAGTGGCTCTGTCTGTGTGCGGCTTTGTACCTGTCATGGACTGAATTGTATCACCCCAGACTCGTATGTTGAAGCCTTGACCTCTGATGTGACTGTACTTGACGATGGGGACTTTGTGGAGGTAGTTAAGGGTAAGTGAGGTAACAAAGGTGGGACACTCACGCAATAGCACTCACACCCCTGTAAGAAGCAGAGGTGAGCCAGGGACGTGTGCAAACGGAGGCCACAGCAGAGGTGAACCAGGGATGTATGCACGTGGAGGCCACAGTGGAAGTATAACAGGGACGTCTGCACACAGTGGAAGTATACCAGGGACATGTGCACACAGAGGCCACAGCAGAGGTGAACCAGGGACGTGTGCACATGGAGGCCACAGCAGAGGTGTACCAGGGACGTGTGCACACGGAGGCCACAGCAGAGGTGAACCAGGGACGTGTGCACGTGGAGGCCACAGCAGAGGTGAACCAGGGACGTGTGCACACAGAGGCCACGGCGGAGGTGTACCAGGGACGTGTGCACACAGAGGCCACAGCGGAGGTGTACCAGGGACGTGTGCACAGGGAGGCCACAGCAGAGGTGAACCAGGGACGTGTGCACATGGAGGCCAAAGCCAGGCAGTGGCCACCTACAAGCCACAGAAAGAGGGTTCAGAAAAAGTGTATCTAGCTGACAGCTTAATCTTGGCCTTTCCCTTAAGGGAAAATGATTTCTGTCGTGGAAGCCACCCCATGAGTGTATTTTGTTATAAGCAGCACAGGGCCTCTTTCATGGTGGTGCTTTCTGCCGGGCATGTGCACACACCATGCAAATGTCCTCCCACCTTGTGCCCACGTGTGTCAATTCACACACCTCACCCCCAGGCTCCACAGCACCAGGTCTCCATACACTTCAGTCTCTTATTTTTGTTCCCAACCAGCAATTAGGTCATTCCCCCCAGCCCATGACTCTGTATATTCTAATTTGGGGTGTCCCACCCAAAGCCCCACCCACTGGGAGGATTCCCCCTCAACACGTCTGCAGGACCAGCCCGAAGCAGGTTGTGGGGCAGTCGCAGGCCGCTTTCCTGCTAACCTACATCCAGGCGCCTAGCTTGACTCTTCTCCCCTCATCATTCGGTCCCAATGACCTTTCCTCCTGCAGCCACAGGTATGATCTGACGGAGAGGTGCCAGGGCACCATGGGTGGGTGACATGGGCTCCAGTCACCTGCTCCTGCCTGGTCCCAGATAGTCACTCATTTTTAGGATGGATTGTTGCTGGGTCCCTGCAAGTTCATAACTTGGCCGGTCAGACAGAGTCCAAAGTATTATAGTCAAGTAATCCACAGATGTCCCACGTGAGACGTCTGTGTCTCCTGGGATCCGGGGCACACTAGCTCTGCTCTGTGAGTAGCATGTAGCTCTCTGCTACTAGCCACTACTTCTTGTTTATTTGCTCTAGTTAGCAGGATGATATGTGGGTCACTATGAAAGTCTTGAGACAGCCTATGTTGTGGTCCATTATTTCACTTCCAAAAAAGAGTCGACAGCGTCCTTTCTGACTCACCCATGCAGGTTTCCACTTGCTCAGCTTATCGGTGTTACTGGGAGGGCTTCATTTATTTCCATCCATGTGGATTTTATTTTCCTTGTTTTTTGTGTATCTCTATCTTAAAAACTTTTGTAATGACACATATATCAATAGAGTGGACCTGTGTGGTGCTGAGCAGAAAGTTTAGATGAGGGGTTAGCAAAAGTTGTTTTGCAAAGGCCAGATAGTAAATATTTTAGGCTTTGCAAGCCACATACATTCTTTATTACATGTTCTTTGTACTTCTTGTTATTTGCTTTTTATAGCCCTTTAAAAAGTTTTTTAAAAGTAAAAACTGTGTTTTATTCATAGGCCATTAAAAAATAGGCTAGGAGCCAGTCTTGGCCCACAGGCCATAGTTTGCCAATGCCTGGTACAGATGGCAAGTTTCTTAGGGTGCGTCACAACAGAGGATGGGGAGTCAACACAGGCCCAAGGTTCAAAGGTCACACAAAGGGGCTGGGGTGGGAGTGAATACATTGTCCAGATCAAAGGCCAAATCCCGTGTACAGCCCACATTCTGAAGTCCTTGGCAGAGACGCTAGAGGCAGCTCAGTTGCTATATGGAGGCCTCTGCTTGTCTGAGTTTGAGGTGACCGTTTGCCACCTCCACAGTCCTCTGGTTTCTGTAGCAGCCCTACTGATGAATGGAATGGAGGGTAGGACAGTGGTGCCACCCCTGCCTTCTATACGTGTTTGATTTTGGCACCAAACTCCACCATTCCCCTGCAGGCACATTTTGCTTTTTTTTTTTTTTGAAGTTTACTATTTTGACCATGGTCAGCAGTTGGGCTTCTCTTGGGCTTTCCCAACTATTAAAACTCTTACCCTATGGATCATGAATCCAGTGTGGGGTTATGACAACTCTGGAGCACTCCCATTCCAACTCTACATCTAGTACTTAGGAAACAGCCACAGAGCTTTCCCCAGGCCAGATGGCCCTCTGTAAGCCAGGACTGCACTGGGAACCCACCTGCTTCCATTCGCCTCCAGATCCTGCTGTCAGTGCAGACCCCATGTCTGACAGTCCTAAGGAGTCTGAGCATTGCCCTTGCCCCGCTCTCAGCTCCCCGGTGGCCAGCAGCCCCCAGCTCATAGTCCTTGCATCGCTGTCCTGCCCTTCCCTGCCACACGTTCCTCTCCCTCACCTTGCTTCCTGGATCACTGCAAATGAACAACTTGCACAGACTATCCCTGTCACAAGGTCTGCTTTGGGAGGAGACCCCAAGCTAACACACAAGTCCCTCAGACAAGCAAGGACAGTCACATCCACTTCATTGAGCACTGCCAGAGCTGGCTTTTACAACTGGAGTTAAATCTCTTGCTGCACACTGGTGCTCCTTACTGTCCTTATTCCTGGCTCTGCTGGACATACGTTTTTCCTAAGGGGATGATGTTCCCGTCCTTCCTTGGAAAAATTGACCCATCCTTAGTTCCATGTTTTAGCAGGTCTAGAGAGGGCGGAATAACCCCACGGGGCGTGAGAGCGGCAGGGAGGTCTGATCACAGAGCCAGAGAGCAATTTGGGCTATTCTTGCTTTGACCCGGCCCCCACTGCAGGTAACAGGTAAGGGCAGGCCACATGCGTCCTTCCCCCACGTGCCCTACACAGTGCTGGGCAGGTAGGAGGGCTCTGATGACTACCTGTCTCCAGATGAGCAAGAGCTCAGGGATTTGCTCTGTGCCCACTTGGCAAGGCAGAGGGCCTCTGTGGTAGGGACTGAGAACCCCGGAGGGTTTTCTTTTTGACAAAAGCACAAAGGCACAATCGTGCCCCTCCCAGGATCTGTGCCTTCCTGTCTGGGGAGAGGGTGTTTGTGGGGACCTGTGGATGTGAGTCACTCCACATACGTTGGAGTAAAACATGTTGTCTTTAATTTACTTAAATTTTATTTTAGCAGTACATTCCACCACCAATCTGAGTCTTTCTTGAAAGTTCCTCTTTGTTATCGACTGAATTGTGTCAGCCCACCCTTAAATTCTTACGCTGAGTCTGAATTCACAGTAAGTCAGGACGTGATGACATTTGGAGACGAGTCTTTAATGAGGTGATGAAGCTGACGTGAGGTCATTAGGTGGCCCCAAAACAACACAGTCTATATTGTTATGAGGAGATCAGGACACGGACGTGCGTGGAAGGGAGAAGGGTTCGTGTGAAAACACAGAAAGAACCAAAAATCAACCCTGGTGACAACTTGATCATGAACTTCCAGCCTCTAAAACTCTAGAAAATAAGTTTCTGTTGTCGAAGCCCCTAACCTGTGCTATCTGTTACGGTGGTCCCTGCAAAGTGACGCACTCTCCTTGTCCTTCAATGCCATCAAGGTCTCAGGAACATGTGTCAGTTGTAGAGCTGCTGGGTGACGTTGGGGGTAGGGCCTGACCCTTCCAGGAGCCTTTAAGTTATCCTTCGCAGAGCTGCCTCGGTGTCACCAATGGGCTCTTCTACCCCTGCTGTCACTGGCCTATCCATGACAGCCCATCAGTTGGCCATCGGGACATTCAGACTCAGGTTCTTAGCTGCCTCTGTGCCCCTGGGGGACGCTGAGGTACCTTAGAGGACCAGGCAGCTGCTGTTTCTCTGGGCTCTTGCTGACTCACCTGCCACCTGCTCCTTCAGACCAAACGAATGTCAATGTCTCCCTGACCTGGAGAAAATCCTCCAACCTGGGGAAAATGTCGTTCCTTTGGATTTTTGACTCAAGACCTTTTATTCCTACTTCTTAACCCTTTCCTTTTGGGAATTCATTAAATTCTCTAAATTCTCCCAGGGCTTAGGCTTTGGGGAGACCTTCATTTCTACTGTACCTCATTGAGGGTGGTGAACCCAGGGCCCACTCCCTTTTAAAATAAGGGAAAGGAAAAGGAAGATAAAAATCTCTCACCCCCACCTGCAGGTGATTGCAGAAGCCTCTGTCACTCTCTGAGAGCTCCGAGGAGGGGAGGCCCCAGGCCAGGAGCTTCCCAGAGGAAGTGCTCTGAGTGTGAGAGAGTGAGGAGAGAGCACACAGGTTGGCGTTTGGGGCATGGGACGGTGACTGTGGCAGAGGCCACCCCGCAGCAAGCCCGGAGCCTGTGCAGAGCAGCCTCAGAGTCTTCTCCAGCTTCAGCAGCCTCAGGGTGTGAATAGCTGACAGTGATTTTTTGTTGCTTCTTTTTGTTTTTGTTTGTTTTGTTTTGTTTTTTCAGACACTCTCACTCTGTCCCCCCAGCTAGAGTGCAGCAGTGTCATCATAGCTCACTACCACCTCAAACTCCTGGGTTCAAGCTATCCTCCTGCCTCAGCCTCCAGGGTAGCTGGGACTACAGGCGCCCACCACCACGGCTAGGTAGTTTTATTTTTTTAATTAAGTCATTTGTACATAGATCATGTATACATTTATTCCATTATGGGATTCAATGTGTTGATTATTTCTAGGTATGGTTTTTTTGGTTTTTTTTTTTGTAGAGACAGGGTCTCACTCTTGCTCAGGCTAGTCTTGACTCCTGAGCTCAATGGATTCTCCCACCTCAGCCTCTCAGAGTGTTGGGACTATAGGCATGAACCACCATGTCTGGCAGATTTTATTTTTAATTCTATCCCAGCCCCACCCCACCCTTCCAGGAGCCTTTATGTGCCTCCATCCCTCCCAGAGCTTCCACAACGTCACCAATGGGCTCTTGTGCCATTAACAAGGGTGTCCATGTCAAATTGGCACATAGGTCACATTCTCCTCCCCATCTGCTCTGTTCATAGCGGACACTTCTCGCCATGAGCACTGGCAAAGCCACCACCATGACTGGCCTTCTTTGGGGACTGCTGTTGCCTGTGGTATCTGTTGGTGGCTGACAGGAAGCTGGGGGTGGGGTGGGTTGGATGAGGACCATCCAAAAGATATGCTCAAGTTCCAATTCCCAGTATCTATGAATGGAACTTTATTGGGCAAAAAAATGTCTTTGCAGATGTAATTTAGCAAAGGATCTTCAGATGAGGTCGTCCTGCATGGCCCAGGCTTGCCCTAAATCCAAGGACAGGAGTTCTAAGAGACAGAGAGGAGAAGCTACAGAGATGGAACAGACGAGACTGGAGAGGAGCCGCCACACCCAAAGAATGCCCAGAGACACCGGGGTTAGAGAGGAAGAGAATGGGTGGCCTTTTGTGTCTCCAGAGGGTGTTGTAGACACCTTGATTTCAGACTTCTGGCCTCCAGAACACACTTTTGTTTTAAGCTGCCCAGTCTGTTTCATTGCTGTATCGGCCACCATCCCAGTGGAGGGTGTAGGGGGCACCTCCACCCAGAGGCTGCAGAAGATTCTGGCCCTCCGTGTGCCTTCATGGCCTCGTTTCCAGGGGAGTGGGCGTTGAACCCCACTGTGACCACTGCTCCCCATTCCCGACACCTTAGTAGATTCTTCTTGTACTTTGACACTTTGTTGCCTCTTCTCTCTACCTAGGGGAAGGTTTAGGGGAAGGTGACTGGGGCAGATAGTGACAGGCATCCACTCTCAGGGCCTGACATCGCTAGCGGGGACCCGGCAACAGGAGTCGGAAGCACAGGTGCCACAGGGCCGGGCAGGTTCAGTGAAGAAGGAAGGTGGGTGGTGTGGTGACGGGGACAGTAAAGCCCCAGCCACAGGGGCAGTGGCCGCCCCTTGGCCCCGTGGAGCCATGAGAAACTGCAGGCCCACTCTGTCAAGTCTTCCCACACCCAAGTGTTCATGTGAACTTTCCACAGTTTTAAATGTTAGCTCAAAATATTTTAAGAAAATTTTGCCTCCCACAATGGGCCTTAGGATGAAGGGTCTCTACATTCTTAGGGACCCATCGATGGCTTAAGGTGTCTGGAGATCTCCACAGGACTCTCAGACCTGAGAAATGGTGGTTTTTTTCCTGAGAAGGATCTCCATAGGCTCCATTAGTGTCCAGAAGTCAGATATATTAGTGGTCACTAACACTCACACTGACGTGCTTGTTTGCTTGTTTGTTTTCTAGAAGGTTTCTTGGGCCTATGTGCAAATATCTCCCAGAAATTCTGTTCTCTTGCTGGGTTTTACTATATATGTGTGCTGCTTCATTTCAAGCCTCTGGTTTCCTGTGACCTTTCTAAGTGTGAGGCAGAGAAGGTTCTAGAATAGCCAGTGAGGCTAGCACCTCACATCTGTGCTCTCAATCTGGGACATTTGTGCCCCCGGGGGGGCACGGCACAGTTTTCTGGGGCATCCATTTTTCTTGGGGTTTAAGGCAATTATTAAATTTATATTTAAGATAAAATAGACATGGAATATGCTATGGAATGAAATGTAAAATTCCCATGAATTCTTAAGATAAACACATGCCTCCAGAAACAATCCGTGCTAGTTATGGGGCTGCTTCAGGCTAGACCCGGGGTGCTTGTTCGTCCTTTACAGCTACGGATACTCAGTGGAAAATTCTGAGAAGCCCTGCCCTCATAGCACTAAGGACTTTGCAAAACTTTGCCTACTCTCAATGATCAATAGTTTATTCATGTCCCTTTACAGGAACTGAACTTAGGAGGAGACCAGTGTCAGCGCCTGCTGTGGGCCATCGCCATGCAAATAAAAACAGCCGGGACCACGGACTGAAGGTACAAATGCCTGCAAGAGTGGGCTTCCCATATGCAGGGAGAACTCGGAGTAGCCTCCGCGTGGCCTTTTATTGAAGCATTATACAACAGGTGTGAGGGGCCCGTACTGGAGCTACATGCTCAGTGATCGCTACATGATCTTTCCCCACGGGCTCGACTCCCACCTTGTTGCACCACGAATGTCCAAAGTATAACACCTGCTTGCTAACGAGCAACTGATCTTAACTCATGAACGCGTGCAGCTGCTTGAGGGCTTGTCTCAGGCAGCAAAACATCTTTATGCTAGCTAGGAGACTGTCTCCTTCCCAGAGCCTCCCTCAAGACCCAGTGGCTCCTTCTATAAGCCCGGTGGTCGGTCTCCTACAGACCAGTATTTCGGGCTTTGTGAAAATTTAGTTGAAAGTGCAGTGTGCAGAGGTTCACAGACTCCAGGACTCGTGGAGTCACTGGGGGGTCTCTTGGCAGGACCTTGGTCCTGAGAACCATCTGCATCTTGAGGGAGACCAGACCCAGGGCACCTGGGCATGGACTTGCTCTGAGGCCACACTAGAGCCTGGGCCTGGCCTTGCTGTCTGTCCTGGCATCTGCCCAGCAGCTTGCAGCACAGAGTGGGCACGTGAGTTGGGCTCTCACAAGTGATATTTGCCAATGTCCTTGAGGTGTTATCCAGGCTAAGTCCTAAGCTAGAGCATATTCTGTACTAAACATAGCTTCTGAAATGCATTCTCAGGCTCAGTGCCTGTGGCTCAGTGGTTAGGGCTCTAGCCACATGCTTTGGGGCTGGTAGGTTTGAAATTGGCCTGGGCCTGCTGAACAACAATGACAACAATAACAACAAAAAAAAATCGGACATTATGGTTGTGGTGGGCGCCTATAGTCCAAGCTACTTAGGAGTCTGAGACAAGAGAATCACTTAAGCCCCAAAGTTTGAGGTTGCTGTGAGCTGTGATGCCACGGCACTCTGCTGAGGGTGACATAGTAAGGCTCTCTCTCAAAAAATAAATAAATGAATAAAGAAATAAATAATGCATTCTCAGCTCAGAGCAGAAAATGCAGCCGTGGAAGAATAGACTGCACGAGATTTACATTCAGAGAGATCTCTAAGCATTGGCATAGAACAACTGGATATCACCTGCTGAGTGTGTTTAAAATCCCAGGACTAAAGGGATCAGCATTGACTCATGGATCTCGCAGTCAGAATCATGGTTTGGTTGGGGGAACTGAGCTCAGAGATTTAAGTGATCTTCTGTCCTTTAACCAGGACCCCCCAATTTCACACTAGCTTGTCCTCCAGTGGAAAGGAGTCAGGTGTGGCCTGACAGTTCCTGGAGCACCTTTTCTGAGAGTCAGATGAGGCTGGTCCTGGCTGGGCTGCTTCCTGGCGATGCAGTCCTGGGAAACATGCCTTTTACCCACCATCAGCCTCCATTCCTGTAAAGTGGAGGTTATACAAACACAAGTAGTAAGAATAGTTGTAAACTTTAGTTAAGCAGGTGTGAATAAATTCCTCACCAGGGTGCCCATCTTATTGCAAGTGATGAATAAGCTTGAGGTTTTATTGTTTATTTCATCACATAGCATCTTCTGGCTACTCTGATCAGAAGGTTGATGAAGACAAAGAAACAAGGAAGGCACAAGGTATACAAGGATACATTGTATACCGCACAGGTGAGTGCGACCTTGGCCTCCAGAGCCCCGCGGGGAGGGTCCAGACAGGAAGGGGGTTCAGGATGAATAGCTGTTTCTGCCTTCGTGGGGTTGGCAGAGAGACCTGTTTCAAACAAGGAGGGGCAATGGCAATGGGAATTTTCTGGACGAGAGATTTGTACAGGGCTCTGAGACAGAGTTGGAGAGTGCTGCGGTTTGAATGCCACCTTCAAAACTCATGGTGAAATCTATGTGCCATTGCAATGGTATTAAGAGGTGAGACTGTTCAGACATGATCACCGTCATGAATAGGGTAACATTATTATTGCATGGGTGCTTTGGTCCCCACGAGTATGGGCTGCTACAGCTGCGGGTGTGGTGCCCTCTTGGTCCCTCACACTGCCTTGCCCTCCCACCTTCCTCGCTGGGACACAGCACAGAGGCCCTCACCAGTGCCTTGATTTTGGACTTCTCAGCCTTCAGAATTAGAAGAATACATTACATAAATCCATTTTCTTTATAAATCATGTAGCCTATTGTATTGTATTATTGTAACACAAAATGAACCAAAACAGAAAATTAGTACCAAGAAATGGGACGGTTGCTAGAACAAATACACCAAAATATGGAAGTGGCTTTGGAACTGGGTTGGGTAGAGGCTGGGAAATTGGGGTGAGCTGGCTAGAAACAGTCTAGGAAGCCATAAACAGAGCATTACGGGTGATTCTATCCAGTGCTTGCAAGAGGAGAACTGTAGAGAAATCTGAAATGTCAGACATTCCTTGAACAACTATGATCAGAATGCTGGCAGAAATATGGACGGTGACAGCCATTCTGATGGGGTCTCAGGTGGAAAAAAGAAAATTGGAGTAAAAGCCTCCCTTGTTATGAAACGGTATAGAACTTGGCTGAATTGTGTCCATGCCCTAGGCTTTATGGGAGGCAGGATTTAAGAATGACTCCCTAGGCGATGTCTGCTGGGAGAAATTTCTAAGCGCTATATTGAAAGAACTGTGTAGCTACTTTTAACTGCACATATGCCAGGGGAAGACATGACTTAAAGGTGAAATTTATAATTAGAAGAGAGGCAGAACATAAAGATTTTAGAAAATTTTCAGCCTGGCTATGTAAAGAATGAACAAGTGTGTTTAGGAAGGAAAACCAAAGGTGTAGCCCAGCAACCCATTAGCTAAGGAGCTTAGTAGAGACGGGTTGGGTCATCGAAACAACGGGAGAGTGAAACCCGCCAGCCTGCACTCTGTGCCCCCATCACAGGCCTGGAGCTGGAAGAGGGCACAAGAGTTCCGGGGAATGGGCTTGCGTGCCCTGGAGCTCGCTGCCTGGGCCACCTCAGTCTCTGCCTTCACATTTGGGTGCTGCGCTCCTTGGATGCTCCAGCAGTGGCTCAGGGGGCTCCGGTGCAGCTCTTCACGCTGCTCGGGAAGGCACAACTGGAAGTCTTGGCATCATCTACGTGCTGCTAATTCTGCAGGTGTGCAGGACGCAGGAGCTGCAGGACATGGCGGCCCCAGTCTAGGCTTTAGGGCAGGGCAGAACCAGAACAGGGAGCTTTCTTTGAGGGCACTGCTGAGTGGAAAGGAGGGGCTAGGGCTGCTAAATTGAGGCCCCTCTAGGGCAATGCCTAGTGGGGTTGTGGAGGACCCCAGAACTGCAGAGCTACCAGCTTGCAGCACCAGCCTGGAAGAGTTGCCAGCATGAGACTGCAATCCAGGGAAGCCTCTGGGCTGACAGAGCCCAGCAAAGCCACCAGGGTGAGGCTGCCTGGAACCCTGGACCCAACCTGTGCCCCAGAGGACTCAAGACAAGGAGCCAAAGGAGATTATCTAAGAGCTTAACGTTTCTCTGTTGGGTTTTGTACTGGCTGGGAACCAGTAACCCTCTTTTCTTGCCCAGTTCTCCCTTTTGGGAGGGCAGTGTTTACCCCAGGCCTGCCCTACCCTTGTATTTAGGAAACAGATACCTGGTTTTCTATCATAGGATCGCAGCTTGTGTATGTGTGTGGGGGGGAGGTTGCCTCAAGATGAATTGTGCCTTGAGTCTCACCCATATCTAAGACCCAGGATTTGAGACATTTGAGCTGATGCTGACACAAGTTAAGGCTCTGGGGCTATTGGGCCAGAATGAATGAACTTTGTATGTGATAAAAACATGAGTTTAGGGGACCATGGGTAAAATGCTCTCATTTGAATTGCCCCTCCTGTCTTAGTCTGCTTTCTTTTGCTTTAACTGAATACCTGGCACTTAGTAATTTATAAAGCAAAGAAACATATTCCCTACAGTTCTGAAGGCTGGGGCTTCTGGTGAGGGCCTTCTTATGGTGGGCACTCTATAGAGTCATAAGGGGAGAGGGGCATAGGGCATCTCATGGCCAGGGGGAGAGAGTGAGAACCACTGGCTTTTATAACAGACCCACTTTGTGCCATTTCATGACCCATGAGTGTTTCTCTATCCATGAGGGCAGATTCCCCTGGACCCAATCACCTGTGAAAGCCCTCACCTCTTAGTACTGTTTCATGGAGAATTAAGTTTCAACATGAGTTTCAAAGGGGACAAAAATTCAAACCATAGCACCTCCAGAACTCAGGTTGAAATTGAATGACCATTGGGATGGTATGAAGAGGTAGGACCATTAATAGGTTTTTGGTCTGGGAGGGCTCCATCCTCAGGGGTAGAATAGTCATTATTGCTGGAGTGGATGAGTTACCAAAGGGTGGGCTTGTCACAGCAGAGAGTTTGCCCCGTCTTGCTTTCTTGTTCTCTCGAGGCCTCTTGCCCTTCTGCCTTCCCATGGATAGCACGGCACAAAGGCCTCGCCTGCTGCGGCCACTCAATGACTTCCCAGACCCCAGAACTGTGAGCAGTAGTGTTCCTTTCTGTGTGGATTGCCTCTCTGCAGTGTGCTGTTACAGCCACCAAAGTGGGCTGAGACAGGGAGGAGATCGAGGCAGTCTGGAAGAAAGAGAGGCGAGCCCTAGCAGGGTGGGGAGCAAAAGTGCAGGGAGAAGGGAGTCAGAGGTGTGGGGGAGAGGCGCAGGAGGGGAGCAGGGCACACAGCAGCTCTGGGCTCCCCACAGGTGGGAGAAAGAGAACTGGCTCTGACACAGGCAGGTGACAGAGCTGAGGGCAGGTGAACCCAGTCAGGACAAGCTGCAAGCAGGGCGCATGGCTGGGACACAGGGACTCAGGGATTCTAGAATTGGGGGCTGTCATAACATAGAACTTTCTGAGACCAAGGTCTGGCTAGGAGGCCTTCAGTGGCTTCAGGAGTTCAGGGATCCATTAACTCATGCAACCCACTTTGAACTAAGTCCCCAAAGGCCCCCTTTGCCTCTATACTGTTCTGCTCTATGTCCAGCTCCCTTTGACTAGTCTAGACCATGGATGGGCCATTGAGGGCAGCATTGTAATTGACAGTGACAACCTCTCAACCTGGAAAAGCAGGGGCTGAGTCACAGGCTGGGCGCAGGAATTAGGGGTGCTGGCTGCATGACAGTCTGACTCTAGCATGGCATCTCTGGAAGGCTGAACCTGCAGGGAGCAGATCCAGAGGGCCACACAGTGTCACTCCACAAAGTGTCACCTGAGTGCCAGCCCCTAGCAGCTTTCAGAAATGCAGTCTCGGTGCCACTGTAGACTTTTGAATAAGAAATTGTGTTTAAACGATTTCTCTGTGTAAGTCACCCGTCATCTCTTTGAGGAGGTTTTACAGAAGTGGGCTGGCAGAATTGTGAAACGATGGGCGCTAACAGTTTCCTCGGACCTAGGAAACATTCTATACTCTTAATAAATATTTACTAATTTAAAATGTGCCTATTTAGTAGAAAAGGAAACTAAGGCAGGGAAGCGTTCCTTGGCCTGGGTCATAGTGCTAGTGAGTGACGCTGCGGGCATTACCCCCTGCCTGTCTCCAGGGACTGCGGCTCAGAGGAGGGTGTTTGGCTGTAAAGGAGAGAACACATGACTCCCAGTGGTTTAACTTAGATTAGTTGCCACTGAATGAGGAGTGCGGAAAGGCAGTTTGGGGTTGATGATCAGCCGGTGACGCTGACTGCTGGGTCGGCTTCTCTGAGATTTCCCTCATGTAAAAGCCTCCCTCTCTGGTTTCAAGCTTCAGGTCCTGCAGAGACCATCACAGTGCCCAGGATCAGCAGTGAGGAGGGCAGGGAGAAGGAAAGCGCTTTTCCCAAACCCTCTTTCCATAAGGGAGGTTGAGTCTCTCCCAGCTTCCCGCTCCACCAGATTCCCTCTTGCTACAAAGCCTGAGGCTGGTCATGTCATGGTCACCCTCACTGCAAAGGGGGCTGAGCAAGAGAAAAATCTTTCTTCCATTTTGGTGGTGGGAGGTGAGCATGGGAGGAAAGCAATGGGAATGGGCTTAGAGAAGGGACCAAGGCTGGTTCTGCCCCTCCAGCTTGGTGACCTTGGGTGCCACTTTAGTTTTTTCAACTGAGAATTGGGGGTGTTGGACCAAATGAGATC
The DNA here is from genome assembly GCA_963574655.1 of Perodicticus potto. Classification (NCBI taxonomy): domain Eukaryota; kingdom Metazoa; phylum Chordata; class Mammalia; order Primates; family Lorisidae; genus Perodicticus; species Perodicticus potto. Next base: position 36,809 of record CAUYRH010139459.1, on the reverse strand, counting down.
TGAAGCCTCTTTCAACCAGAGGAATTCATTCCAGGATGTCAAGTCCCCTTGGTGTGTTCAACATGCTCATGCAAAAAAATGACTGATGGAGGTAGACCCCGGCCTTGGAATTTGAAGTCCCTGGGAGCTGGTTGATTTGCTTGGATGGTTTCTCTTCCTCCCAGCTGTATAATCAGGAGGGTGTCCAGAGCAGTGGGCTTGTCGACACTTCAGGAGCTACTGATTAAAGCATGAGGTTGGACATCAGAGGCAGACCTCCTGCTGGTGGGTCATGGGGGCTGTGTTACTCACCCGGCTGCCTTGGGGAAGGTCGTGCGGGACTCAGAAGGGCAAATGGTACACAGAACAAAAGACTGCATTTGTTTCAGCTGAGCTTTCTGCTGACCGGGTTGAGGGTGTGCTTCCCGCCCTCCTTGGCCTTCTTTTCCCCAGCCCATTTCTAAGGTGGGCTATTACATCTGCCTGTAAGTGGTGGCTTATTGGGTCAGACTCTGAGATTAACAAACCCAGCTTTGAACACCTGCTCGTCACTTACTATGTGAATGACAATTGGGCAGTTTGCTTAGCCTTATTTAAACCTCAGCTTCACCATTTGCAAAGTGGTGTAATGATATTTCATAGGCATCCAGTGATGGAATAACATGATCTGTATGTGGTGTAAGGTCTAAAATTAGGGCTCATTATTACACACTACCTGCAAATCTGATAAAATCAGGAGTGCCTCTGCTGGCCCGACTGTACACCCTCTTTCTGTTCTGCTCCTGAAGATACGCCCCCAGCCCAGAAACCCTTCTTTTTTCTTTTTAAATTCAAATTAATATGAGGGTGCAAATGATTGGGTTACATTGTTTTCATTTCTCAGGTAAAGTTCAAGTTGTAGTTGAGCCCTTCACCCATGGGTGTGCTGTACACCCTTACATTGTGTCCATTAGGTGAGAATTTGCCAATACCCCTCCATCTTCCAATTTCCCCTTTCCCTCCTTCCTCGCCCCTCACTTGAACATACATGTATGCCTGTATGCCATTGTTTATATATTGGTTTCATATTAGTATTGAGTACATTGGATACTTGCTTTTCCATTCTTGTGATACTTTACTAAGAAGAATGTTTCAGCTCTATCCATATTAATACAAAAGATGTAAAGTCTCATCCCTTTTTCTAGCTGTATAGTACTCCATACCACAGTTTGTTAATCCAGTCATAAGTTGATGGGCACTTGGGTTGCTTCCACGTCTTGAGGATTGTGAATTGAGCTGCAGTAAACTTTCTTGTGCGAATTGTACTGGCACAAAAATAGAGCTGTAGATCTATGGAATAGAGTAGAGAACCTAGAGATGAACCCAGCCATGTATCACCATCTGATCTTTGATAAACCCAACAAAAGCTACATTGAAGAAAAGAATCCTATTTAATAAAAGGTGACGGGAGGAGTGGCCGCCAGCAACCCTCCCTATCAAATGGACCAGGCAGTTCCTCCTCATCCCTGAGTAGGTTTCAGTTCCCTGCCAGCATCAGAATTACCCAAACAGGCCAGTCACATCCTCCTGCCGGAATGAAGGAGCAGCTCCCTGTCTCGTTACTGCCAAGCCTGCCACCCCCAGCCCCTGCTTGTTCACTCTGCTCCACCTGCAGCCCTGTGTGGCCCTGCCATGCTCGGCCCTCCTCTCCCGAGCTGTGAGTGGCTATGAGTGACTAACAAACTGCTGTCAGTCACATCTGTTAAGTGTCCAGTGAGGGGGGTGGGTCACTCTCATAACTCTAGGATGGAATCCCTCCCTCATCAATAGGGGGCACAAGAGGAAATTACAACAATATTCAAAATTCTTACACACTGTGGGATACACATTTAGAGCCTGGCAAATGTTAGTTAATTCCATTATTGTTATTATTATTTTGAAGAAGGATAATGCTTTGGTTTTCTTTCAATGAAGTTTGGTAAGTCAGTATGTTTAGCTCAGAGTGTTAGTCTTAGGCTCCTGTATAAACCTTTCCTGGAATTTTCTTCCCCTCTTTGTCTAATATAAAGGCACATTTAATGTACAGCTCCTGACCAAATGGCAACTATATGTTTGAGACCTACAGTGAAAATCAGTCCTGGTGTCATGGAATGTCTGGACAAAGGCCAGGAGAGGAGGAAACCGAGGTACCAGTGGACTGAATGACTTGTCTTGTAGGAGACTAGAAACCAGGTCTCCAGAGCCAAAGACTCTTCCCTGTACCCTTCTCTCTAGGCTAATTAGGAGAAATATAATCACTGGGTAATTGCAGACTAAGACAATCATCACTTGGTAAACCAGTATCTGCATTTCAGTTGGCCACACAGAAACAAAGGGCAGGACATAGGGGTCAGATGCCGCACACCATTGACAGGATGAATGCTGTGGCCTTCTTAGCTGTGCTCCACATGAAACCTTTCCTGGAGCTCATGGTCTATTCTTAAATCCTTTTTTATATTAAAATAAAACTGTAGAAAACCCCAAAGATTCAACCAAGAGATTCCTGGAATTGATAAACAAATTCAACCAAGTCTCAGGTTAAAAAATCAATGAACACAAACAAGTAGCTTTCATGTAGGCCAATAACAGTCAAGCTGAGAATCAAATATAAGATGTAATACCTTTCAGAGTAGCAACAAAGAAAATAAAATACTAGTAATATATTTAACTAAGGAGGGGAAAGACCTCAATAGGGAGAACTATGAAACACTGAGGAAAGAAATTGCAGAGGATGCAAATAGATGGAAAAGCATATCACGCTCATGAATAGGCAGAATTAACATTGTTAAAATGGCTATACTGCCCCGAGTGACTTACAGATTCATTGCAATCCCCATTAAAATGCCAATGTCATTTTTCACAGATCTGGAAAAAGTAGTTCTGTGATTTGTATAGAACCAGAAAAGACTCTGAATAGCCATAATCATGTAATAAGAACAAATTAGGAGGCATCACTTTACCAGACTTCAAGCTATACTACAAGACTGTAGTAAACAAAACAACATGGTATTGGCTCAAAAACAGAGACATAGATCTATGGATCAAAACAGAGAACCTAGATAGAAAACCATCCTCATATTCTCATCTAATCTTTAACAAAGCAGACAAAAACATACTCAGGGGAGAAGAATCCCTATTCAATAAATGGTGCTGAAAAAACTGGATAGCCACATGTAAAAAACTGAAATAGCATCTGCACCTCTCAGCACTCACAAAAATTAATTCACAATGGATAAAAGACTTAAACCTAAGACATGAAACTCTTAAGAATTCTGTAAGAAAATGATAGAAAAAATCTTATAGATATCAGCCTAGGGAAAGAATTTATTAAGTAGACCCCCAAAGCAATCACAGCAACATCAAAAATAAACAAATGGGATCTAATCAAATTAAGAAGTTTTTCAGCTAAGAATATAATCAATAAAATAACTCCATAGAATGGAAGAAAATATTTGCATGCTATACATCTGATAAAGGGCTGATAACCAGAAAATAAAATACCTAGTAATATGTTTAATTAAGGAAGTAAAAGAATCTACAAAAAACTCAAGCACATCAGCAAGAAAGAATCAAACAACTCCATTAAAAAGTGGTCAAAAGACATGAATAGAAATTTTTCAAATAAAAATAGTCTAATGGACAACAAACACATGAAAAAATTCTCGGTATGTCTAATCATCAGGGAAATGCAAATCAAAACTACAGTGAGCTATCACCTAACTCCACTGAGAATGGCTCTTATCAAAAAGTTCCCAAACAACAAGCATTGGCCTGGATGTGAAGGCAAAGGAACACATATACACTGTTGGTGGGACTGGAAACTAGTACAGCCTCTATGGAAAATAGCATGGAGGTAGCTCAAAGAACTAAAAGTAGACCTGCCATTTGATCCATCAATCCCACTACTAGGCATTTACCCAAAGGAAAAAAATGACATTTTATAAAAAAGACACTTGCCCTCAAATGTTCATATCAAACAGAATTCACAATTGCAAAGATGTGGAAACACCCAAGTGCCTGTCGTGTATACCATGGCTTATTACTCAGCCATTAGAAAAATGACCTCATCTCTTTTGTAACAACCTGGATGGAACAGGAGACCATTCTTCTAAGTGAAGTATCACGAGAAAGGAAAAACAAACACCACACGTTCAATACCAAATTGGAACTAGTTGATCAACACTTATGTCTGTGTAGGGAGGTAAAACTCAAAGGAAATTAAGTAGGTGGGGGGAGGAGGTAAATTTGCATTGAACTGGCACACATTCTGGGTAAAGAGCACTTATAACTTTGACTTAAAATATACCAAAGTAAATTATGTAAACCGAAAGTGTATACCCCTGTAATATTCTGGAAAAATAAAAGCCCCAAACTATAACTCAAACCAGAATGTTGCACTTCACCAGTCTGGCATCTCAAACTTCAGCACCCAGGATAGAACACGGCAGGGTGAGAGAGGAGAGGAGCACCCTCATCCTCTGGGCGGGCTAGGAGGAGCCTCCCCAAAGGCTGCAGGATTTCACAAGCTGGACTTTGCCTGCACCAATCGAGAGGATGCAGAACCAGTGATGTGGTATGCAAACCTGAGGGTCTGAATGAATTTCCCATCCCCACTGCTACCACCAGGGCCTGGCAGGCCAATGTGGCCTGTCCAGCTTGACCACACTCTCCTGCTGGTTTCTGTGGCTGCTGAATCGCCCTCAGCCTAAGAAGGTTTAGCTTGGACTGAGCCTTCATCTCTGGCCTTTGCCTCGCTTTGGGGTGCAGGACCCATAGTCAGCTCAGCCAAGAGTGGGCCACATTGGAAGAGGATTGGACCCCAATGTTATTCTTCTACAGGCTTTTACACAACCAGTTCCTCAGGTGTGAGACTGTCATTGGTATGGCTGCGCTGGTGAGCTTTCTGGCATTAGCAACCTAACCAACCTAGAACACCTGCTACCCTCTCTTGCCATCACCCATTCTTCCATGGTGAACTCTAGCTCATTCAATCAATAAAAATGAGTAATTGGCTTAGTGCCTGTAGCTCAGTGGTTAGGGCACTGGCCATATGCACCAGGGCTGGTGGGTTGGAATATGGGCAGGGCCTGCTAAACAACAATAACAAAAATTAAAAAAAAATAGCCAGGCATTGTGGCAGGCACCTGTAGTCCCAGCTACTTAGGAGACTGAGGCAAGAAAATCACTTAAGCCCAAGAGTTTGAGGTTGCTGTGAGCTGTGACACCACAGCACTCTACTGAGGGCAACATAGTAAGATTCTGTCTCAATAAATAAATAAATAAATATGAGTAATCATCAAGGTGCTTTTCCTGTAGTTCACACTTAGATAGGCACCATGGATAGAAGGAAAGAAGGAAAGAAGGAAAAATGTAGCCATCATTAAATCAGTACTTCCCATGTTATGGCCATTTCTTACCAAAGGGCTTAAATCAAGAACAGTTTCATCTGCACAATATGTTTTATGGCAAGGAAAGACTTTCTGTTTCTATCTGCTCTACCCTATCTTCCTAAAGGTTGTACCAGCAATCAGCATGGTATATAGTACTGGGTGAGCCTGGGGTTTGGCAAGAAAGGGTTATAGCAGATGATAATGCTGCAGCTCCACCTGCCAGGGCTAAGCTGGTTCCAACACTGTGTCCTGTTTCCTGAGAACCCATTTCCTCTGCATCATATTGAACATGGCTTATCACATCCTCTTAAGATGCCAGTCTGCTTTGTTCAAATGGAATAGGTTGGCTTCCCTTCATCTGCTCATAAGACAAGGGAACATTATAAGAAAGGAGCACTCACACCATTGCTGTCCATAACCTGATTTAAGATGAATCATCAAACCCCACATCTTAGGTGCACCCCACCATTCTACCTTCCTCAGCTACCTACAAATCTATTCTGGAGTAATGGGGTATGTGCTTTAAAATATGTCCACAAATTCTTTGACACTTTATTGAAAAAGTAGAGCCTATTTCCTTCCCCTTAGGTGTAGCTGGACTTGGTGGCTCACTGCTAATTAATAGGGGAAAAGACAGCAGGTTCTTGGTAATAAAAGATACTGTGGTTTCCGATCTGTTTCTCTCTTGGACCCCTCTCTTTAGGTGACACTGGCTACCATGCCATGAACATCCCCATGAAAGAGCCTCCAGATGAGGAACTGAGAACTCCAGCCAAGAATCAGCAAGAAGTGGAGGGCTCCAACAAGCAGTGCATCCTCCCGCCCCAGTCAAGCCTTCACATGACCACACTCCCTACAACATCTGGATCACACCTCATGAGAGACTTTGAGTCAGAGCTACTGCTCCACTCTCTGCCAAAGCCATGTGGACAAGTCAGCCTGTTAGGTGCTCAACAAGTGCTGTGCTCCACTCACAGTGCAAACGACCCTGTTCCCTGAGAGGTGGGATGACTATGACTCCCCTTGGTGTCTTCCTTGGCTCCCTGGACCCTGCAGCTGAGCTGTAAGTAAAAACAGCTTTTGGGACCCACATGTAATTCTGTGGTCTGAGTCGATCTCTGAAATGCAGACAGCGCTGATGCTTCCTTTCTGCCCTCTCCCACCCTCCTCCCGTGACACGTTTCTTCCATCACCTCCTTCCACTCCTAAGCATCTATCAGTAACTCCCTTGTCATGTGAGATGCATGGAGCACGGTGGCGACTCAAGCTGGTGGGTGATGCAAGGATGCCTCAGTTCTGCTTCATTAACATCATGGTTACCAAGGAGACGCTGCCTGATAATTAGAGATGAGAAAACCTGGAGCTATCGTACATTGCATTGTGTTTTCCAGCCTTTTCTTGAGCCTATCCTTATTAAACTTTCTCATCTTTTCCCCTTACTTTACAGGAGATTTTCAAATATGTTCATTGAACACATGTGATTGCACTTAATGTGCATGTCATTGTGGACACAGAACTCCCTGAAAATGTGAACTTCCACATGAACATACCTTTCCCTGGCATGTGAATTTTCCAAACTTCCCTACTATTCCCTTTTCTAAATAAAAAAGTTTTAAAAAAGTTATAAACTATTTCACAGACTTCCTGGAAATTTTATTAAGCATTTTGAAAAGTGAAGTGTAAAGAAGTTGAAATATACAGATCAAATTTCCCTTAAAGTACACAAAGGCTCATACAAATTCAGGGAAATGTGCTTTGCAAAACTATGGTTTCAGTTTTTCTGAACCAAAAACACTTGAAAAAAATAGTTTTGAGACGTTCAGCAATTCTACACTGTGGCTAGGCTCACCCATCCCTAATTTCAAGGGAAATTAAATTCATCTGTTTCTCATTCATTGACACTCAGCTCACCAAAATGCTATTTGGCAAGAGTGATGGGACGTCCAGGAAGCTGTACAGGCTGTTTCTAAGCCATGTTGTTCCCAACTGGGAAGTGAGCTTGGCCAGTGTTCCTTTGGATCTGCTTCTCTGTCTTCCAACGGAACCCACAAAGTCCCAAGGGAGTCAAAACTCTCTGAGGGTCGACTCATGGATATGTGAGTGCTGGGACAGGCCAACCTTTCCAGTCCTCTGCCTTCTGGCAGATGTGCATTTAGAGTCCTTATTACATGGGTGTAGTCTTGTCCTCATCGCTAATCTGTTCTTGTGATCAAAAACCTTCCCCTCCGGGGAGTTCCTCCATATAAAGCCCCTTTCAGGCTGAGGTCCTGAAGTGCACACTGTTAATACATTAGGCAGTTCTCCTGGGACCTCTTTCATCAGGTCTCTGTCTCCACTTCCCAAGTTCTGTAAGCTTCGCCTCCAGAGGCTGGCCGCTGGGGCTGGCGGAGGCTTGCCTTTGGGCCCATCTTATCCTCCGTCAGAAGGAATCAGGAGTCCTCCCAGAGGGTGGAAGATAGTTCTCTCTCCCACTAGGTCAAGGGGCTGGAAATGTTTCACAGGCTTTGCAGGAGGTAACTCCAGAGTTGTTTCTATGTTGCGTCTCTTAACTCAAACTTTAGTTTCAGTGAATTCTTCAGGTTTCAGGGATATCTGAATAACCTCCATTCCCTTGACAGAGATCAAAGAGGCATCACAAGTCCTTAGAAACTCATAGTGTGGTTCCCTGATATGAGAAGACACTGGGGAAAAGTATGAGGCTGGCTCTGCTGGACACGGCACCACTGTCGGAGAATGGAGGAGGGTGGCAAAGGATCTGAATGACAGACAGCATTCTGGACAAACAACCCGAATTATAGACAGGCTGATGTCGGCTCGGCGGCTGAAGGAGGACGTGCTCTCGGGGGAGCATACTCAGAGCTGGCCACTGTCTCCTGGGCAGAGCCTGACAGGTGTCAAGTGCTCAGTTAGGATTTGATGGTGAACCAAGAAAGCCCTCCATGAAGGGTGGCAACGTGGGAAGATCGCTTCTCTAGGGGAACAATAATTCCTCTATGGAGAAGCCACAGAACACAGTGGTTCAGATTGTGAAAGAGTTAGGTTTGAATTGGCCTCTTCTCCCCATCAGCTGGCTGACATTAAGCAGATCCCTTGAACTTTCTGTGCTTTGGTTTCGACATTTGTTATTTTGAACTAATAATAGCACCTGCTTTTGCAATGAGGATTAAATGAGTAAGTTCATGTACAGCCGTGACAACATCACCCAAGGCTTAGTGCATGCCAGATTATTAGCAATCTTAGAGATTATCAACACCACATACGAGGTAGTTCTAGGGCACAATGACACTGCTTATAAGAATGAGGAAGTGATGCTCATCATTGCACATGTGAGGATTCAGAAAGTGCTGTCCAGTTGTCTCCCATGTGGACCAAGTAGACTTAGTCTTTGGTTTCTCTAAATGTGGACTCAGACCAGTGTGAGCATCACTTGGGAGCTTGTTACAAATGTGGACTTTAAGGACCCATCCCAAATATAATAGATCAGAAACTCCCATTTAATTAGCTTCCTAGTGATTAATTTTTAATCACATTAATTTTTAAATCCTGTGTATTATGATAAGAGTAAAACAAAGATCTGATGAAATGGTTCTGGTTGATGCATTTTGAGGGACACACAGACCTATGAATCAATTCTGCAATCAAGACTCAGAACATTTTTATCGAGTTATATGACGTAGATTCTGCATTCTATCCTTGTTTTACAAAGTGTGTGGGTGTTCTTTTAGCAGCCTTGGGTTGAGTCGGACTGGGTTAACCCTGAAACCTGGTCTTGCCAGTGGCCACCTGTTGACTCGTCCAGAGTTCGTGTACAGACGTGAGGATCCCTGGCTCACCTGCTCTCCTTTCTTGGATTTCTGGTAACCCTGGTTGCCTGGGCACCTTCCCTTTTTTCATGAGCCAGCTGGAAAAATGGTGAGCTTTTTCTTGGAGTTTAAGTTGACCTATGACATAGGATGGAGGCAACTATCCTCGGGGCAAGGCTGAGAAACTGAGAAATTCCTCCTGTGAGCTTCGTCTCTCCTCACATTCACTTGCTTTGGTTCACTCTCTGGAACAGTGGTTCTCAACCTTCCTAATGCCGTGGCCCTTTAATACAGTTAATACAGTCACGACCCACAGGTTGAGAACCACTGCTCTAGAGTCGTTTATCACTGTTATTTGTGGGAGGGTAATTTTCATACCAAAAATAGAACTCTTGTTTGTATATTTCCTACCTCCTTGTTATTTTAACATTTTCTTGATTCTAATTGGAGTTCAATTTATTCTTCTTTGTCTGATTCCATATGGATGGAATCTAGATTGTTGATTTCAAGTCTTCTTTCTTTTCAAACACCTGAAACTATAAACCTTCCTTTAAGCACTCTTACTGATCCTATCTTTATATAAAATTTAGATATTGTGTCTATCATGGATTTCTTGTGTTCTCTTTCATTTTAAAAGCTATTGCATTAAAATATAGTCTTGATTACTGAGCTTTTTAGCACCCCTCACATTTTGCACCTGAGGCGAGTGTCTCAGGATCTCACTCACTGCATCACAGTCTTATGACAAGAGCCCACGTGGAGCTGCCAGGGGTGGCAGGCCAGCCGGGCACGTGTGCACTCAGCCGCCCTGCCGGGACAGTGCTCTGAGAGGTGGGCGCTGTGCACTGTGGGAGGTCCAGTGTGTGGTCAGGGTCTGCCGTCAGGGAGAACACAGGCACTGTCAGGGGGGCTGTTCCCACAGGCCGGCAGCCAGCAGATCAAGCAGAAGCTGGGCAGGGTGAAGCCCCGGCCCCCAGACAGAGGGAGAAGCATAATGAGAACCTGGAGGCTGAGGGGGGAGTCATGTGGGCACTGCGGATAGTTCCAAATACTTGAAGACTGGCCAGGGAGGAGGTTACTGGGAGCCAGACGGAGGAGGGGTGCTGTCCCACGTTAGGACGCTTGGCCTTTGCAGACTCAGGTTGGGAGTGAGGAGTGATGTGGCCAGACGTCCAGTGCAGAAGGACCACTCTGGGGCAGGGGAGAGCAGGGGCCAGAGAAGAAAGCCTACAGGCAGGGTAGCCAGTGTAAAATGTGCCCTTTTAAAAACTGACGAAACATGTTCTGATGCCGTGGCTCATGCCTGTAATCCTAGTACTCTGGGAGGCGGAGGCCGGTGGACTGCTTGAGTTCATGAGTTAGAGACCAGTCTGAGCAAGAGTGAGACCCTGTCTCTAAAGAATAGCTGGGGGTAGAGGCAGGTGCCTATAGTCCCAGCTACTTGGGAGGCTGAGGCAAGAGGATGGCTTGAGCCCAGGAGTTTGAGGTTGCTGTGAGCTGTGATGCCACAGCACTCTAACAAGGGCAACAAGTAAGACCCTATCTTAAAGAAAGAAAGAATAAAAGCAGACACAGAATCATGACATGCATCTAGAAGTCATGTGTTTTTTCAAGTGTCCTGCTGCTGTTGAGAAATAAGCAAGCTCTTTGTGACAACATTTGGATGGGTGGCGGGAAGCTCAGTATATGATTAACTTACAGAGGGTACAACTAGCCTGTGACTGTTTGAAAACCAGGTTTGAAAAGTCCTCCTGTTTATAAAACAGCAGAGGAAATTCCGAAGAAGAGAAGATCTTTATTTTATTACACTGAGAACCAGAAACCATCTCAGGAGGGTCCAAGGGTGACCGCTGGCATAACTTCCCTGTAGCTGTGCCCCAGCCAAGATGAATCGTCTGGTGGAGGTCAGCTTTGTCTGTCCGCTCTGCAGAGATGGGAAATGCAGGACGGTCACAGTAACCAACGGGAAGCTTTCATCTCTCTGAGGATGAGCATCCTGTGCTGGCTGATTGCCTGGCTGTGCTTAGGAGGGTTGCAGGTATACAGACTGGTGACGACGTGGCGAGGGAGGAGTAGTGTTAGAGGTTGAGCTACGTCTCTTCTGGAAGATATGTCAAAGTTGTAATCCCTCGGCACCTCAGAATGTTATTTCATTTGGAAATAAAACCTTTACAAAAGTAATCACATTACTGAGGTCATTAGGTTGATCTCTAATGCAAAGTGACAGTTGCCCTACAGAAAGAGGAGATTTGGGCACGGAGACAGACACGCACAGAAGGTGTGAGGACATGGGGAAAACACGGCCGCAGGTGGAGAGAGAGCAGAAGTCAGCTCCAAGGAACTTCCGGGGTTATCAGAAGCCGGAGGAAGCCAGGAAGGATCCTTCCCCCAAGTCTCCGAGAGGGCGTGGTCCTACCCACATCTTGATTTCAGACTGCTCCCCTCTAGAAGTGTGATGCAATCAATTTCTGTTATTTTAAACCACCCAGTTTGTGGTCATTTGTTACGGAAGCTGGAGGAAAGGAAAACAAACAGTGTGGCTCTTTCAGGAATCAGCTTTTATTTCCTCAGTATGGTGTTTGCTCCCAAATCAGTATTAACGTAGAGACTACAACACTCCATGGACCTGCCTTGGAAATCAGGTGGTTGTTTAAGCGTCTAGTTTGCCTGGCTAAATATTAAGTGAGGCAAGGAGCCACTTTATCCGGGATGAAACACAGGTCTGGCTGTCTGATGCACTTGCCTCCTGCCCCGGATTCTCTCTACAAAGCAATGAAATACACATTTCCAGCCTGTCACCTACTGAGCGGGGAGGAAGAGGCCAGGGCCCTTCAGTGCTCAGAGAGCCCACCTTGTCCGGGCCCAGCTCGCCACGGTCCCCCCTCCAACCATGAAGCCTGGTGTTTTTCTGAGCCTCTCTGCACTTGAGTTCCAACCTTCATTTTGCCCCACGAGTCAGACTGTTGTCTGGCTTCTCTCCTTCCCTGACTCCTGCTAGGTATACAGACCCACCGGATTTGGAGGCCCTGGGTCTAAATCTCCCGAAACTTCGCTCCCTTGACCTCCATCTTTTATTGTGGATTCAAGCTCCATTTTTCTCCTGTTTGCCCCCCTCTACTTATCTGCTCCTGCAGAGGGAAGATTTGTAGGCAGGGAGAGTCAGCCTCTAAGGACTCCCTTGTCCTCCTGCCTGCATTTCTGGCTTTTCTTGGTGTCTGGATCCTGGTCCTTCCTGCTCCAGCCCTGGTCATTGTGATAGCAGTGACAGCCTGTGCTGGGTCACTCACCCGCCCCTGGTAGGTCCCAGGAGTTCTGTATCAGATTCCAGTTTGCTGTGCTGACTGCAGCGTTTGCTTATCTCTACAAAGCTGTCTTTGTCTCCAGACTCAATCAGCCATGATCTGAAAATGATTACCCATTTCAGAGTTTCTCTGAGGAGCCTAGCATAAATCTTTGCAAATCAGGTTTTCAGAGCTCCCCAGAACAATCAGCTGAACGCCTGTGGCTTTACCTGGTAGCGCTCCAGCAAAGTCCTTGTTACTTGCATTGCCACTCTTCAGGGTGAATTCAACATCGTGCCTCACACCCCAGGGCTGCTTCTAGCTAACACACTTGAATGTCCCAGACTCTTTTGGACGACCTGTGATGGCCCATCTGGGCAGAACAGAGCATGGGGAATAAGACAGGCTTTCATTTTGCCCAGTCTTGGCTTTTACTCCTTGCCAGATGTGTAACTGCGGACAATCTCCTTAACTTCTCTGAGCCTCAGTTTCGTCATCTGTAAAATGGGAATCCTGACACTGCTAACCTGTTTTAAGGTGATATGATGCAATCATAATGAATGTAAGGGCCACTGAACTGAGCTAGATATATATGCTTGGTCACCCCAACCTGTCACTGGGATTTCTTAATCCTGGTCATCCGTGTGCAACTGTCTGTCCTTACTCAAAGGAACAGCAGGGTTGGGACTCGGTTTCCATCCTGGTGAGTGGTGTTCGTGCTGGTCTGTACTTCCCTCTTGGACTGCTGGCTTCATCTCAGCTCTGCCTTCGGGTTGCTTATCCTACCTTCCCAGCCCTGAATCGCAGTGCCTGGGAGTGTGTGGGGCCTTCCCACCCTCCTGCTGTCCCTGTTGTATCACTGTAGCCCTGATTTTGATCCATCCCACGTGGAAATCTGTGTCACAGTGAATTTTCCATGTTGTAACCGCGGGGGACAGAACAGTAGACCAGAAGAAGGAGACCCTGATTTGCACTGCTGGCTTTGCAGTCCTTTGTAAACTGTAGGTAATTACACATGCCCTACGTCCTTCGTTGAGTACAGAATAGAGCACTGAGTCTTTGAAGTTGCTTTAAGTTTTCAGAATCCTCCAAGTGTGTTTCTTCCCGGTGTGTATGTGCACGTGTGTGTGAGGCTGTGGAAGCACAGGGCGTGCTGGTAACAGGATGTGGGGCAACCTTTCAAATGTAGCAGGCCAGCCAGACTTACACGGGGGCACGGGGGTGGAGGAACACAGTTATTCTGGGGTGGCTTAAAACTCTGAGTCTGTTCTTAGCAGACTTTTGACAGCTCTTTAAATCCCATTCTGGTGAGCACGTTCAACAGAGTTTACAAAGAGGTGTACTGTTAGAAGCAAATAAAATTGCTAAAAGAATTAAAAGAATATGTTTTAGGCCGGCGCCTGTGGCTCAAAGGAGTAGGGCGCTGGCCCCATATGCCAGAGGTGGCGGGTTCAAACTCAGCCCCAGCCAAAAACTGCAAAAAAAGAAAAAGAATTTGTTTTAAATGTTCTCACTATGAAAAAATTAGTATGTGAGGTGATGGATATGTTATTAGATTGGTATAATTATTACACAATGTATATGTATATTCAAACACCACATTGGACCCCCTAAACATATGGTATTATTTTTGCCAATTAAAAAATTAATAAATAGCAAATAAATATGAACACAATCTTAAAAAAAAAGCCAGAGTTTCAGTAGACTTCTTAGGGGCCGACTAAGAAAGATGCAGAAATCAGCCCCTGGGATTTGTGAAAACACATTTGGGTCACTCGAATATCTTATAAGCTAAGAATTATAATGCAAGTGTCCTATTCAGGTAAAGCATTATTAACAGACTAGACCGATTTGCAAAATAATACTCTGAACAAGGTAAAAGTTTCTGGGAAGAATATGGACTTTTGCATGAAAAATTGAACCATTAATCTTGTTGACCTGACATTTTTGAAAACAGGTGAATAAAATTGAGGATTTCTGAGGAGAGAAGTTATGGCAGCCAGAATGCTGTGCTTCCAGCCCAGAGCCCAAGCTTCACATGCAGGGGAAACTAATTCCCTTGTTTTCTGCCTCAAGGACGTGGTGTGGTGAAGGCAGAGTTGTCTTACATCTTGGGCACGGATAGCTCAGTTCTCAGCCAAGGTCACCCCACAAGAACAAGGGACACTTGAGATAATGAGGTGGAAATAATACGTGTCTGAAAAATCCACGCAAAAGGAGAATTAATGAAATGTGTCCTACTGGCTAGCATTGTCATTGTGTTCCAGATGAATGTGCACTTTCTGGAAAACATTAGTTTTTTTTGCCCAAACAGTATCCTCAAATTTGATCTGCTGTCTGCACCAACCTTATTTATTTCTGTCTGTCATGAACACAGCCTCCCCACCACTGAGCATGTCGTGACGGACCAGCCAGGACTCTAGAGGAGAAGGTTCCAACACTTGTGGGATGCTTGGAGCTGTGGCCCCTTGCTGGGTGTGTGTCTGGTCTCCCTAGGTACTGAAGGATGTTGTTATATAGTTACTTGACCTTTAGTCATTTACTGAAATGAAATGATCATTGGGGAATAGAATATCAGGCAAAACAAATAGATGATGCAGGGATTTCATTTTTCATTTTTCAATAGAAAAGAAGCAGAATACATTTCTTAGGCATTGATATAAAATCGCTTTTTAGGACCCAGGTAGTCCCCGATTATTATGGTTGCCATAAAAGAACAGGTTATTGCAAATGAATTTTATCTCTGAGCTTTCTAAGGATTCCTGTCTATCAGAGCACCACCGATGGCATTATCATTACCATTCCAAAGAAATGAAAAGAAACTCAAGATCATACGATTAGCTTTATTGTATGCACTATTGTCTCACAGGTTAGAGTGATTCCATATATCAAAAAAGGGAAAAAGGTGATGAAGATACATGTAAAAACAGAAATGATTTGACACATAGAGGTGTGAATTAATAGAACATAAAAGGTCATATTTAAAGGTGATTGCTTGTTGTGTGATGGGGCTCAGTGATGAGGGATACACATGATTATTGTGAGATTCCATCACGCACCCAATCGCAGCTCAGCCTGGAGAAACCCCAGTCACTATTCTGGGAAAGCAAATCCAAGCCTATAATTAGTTTGAAAATCACAGGACATCAAGGACATACATCTTGCAACACAGTATAGAGGTCAAGTGTCATTCTACATATAGCAAGAGACCAAGGTGTGATCAAGATTTCCGTAAGCACACATTGCCAAGAGTTACAAGCAGTGGGATTATTTGCTTGTAAAATCTGCATGTCATTTGGGATTTCCATCTCCAGAACATTCCCATAAATTTCATTAAGTGGTATTTTGGAGGGAGTCCTTTTGGAATGGGGATTCTGTTTATCAAAGCCTTCTTTTTGTAGCTTACAATTTCATGACGCTCTACAAAATAATTCTTCAAAGGTAGATCCAAGTTGGCTGTCATTCTGCCTTCCTCCCCTGGCTTCCATCTAACACTCCATGTCAGCACACAAACACAGCTTCCTTTTGTGATCTGGAAGTTTGTTTTTGTAGAAAGTTCCTGATACAGTCATACTTCCTGTCATGATTTGATTTAATACCATATTCCACCTCTTTTTAATTCTAAGATTTGATTGTAGATGAAAGAATACAGTTAAACTACAGTAAGCAAAAAAAAAAAAAAAAAAACAACCTTCCCTTTGAACTTCTTTCTAATCACCTTCTTGGAAGCTCTTACTTTCTATAATATTAAGTAAATTTGCAGTAAAAATAATAAGCTAATAGGTCACACATTACTTAACTCAGAGTCAACAACTTCTAATGTTTTTTTTTTAATTATTTTTTATTGAGTCATAACTGTGTACAATAATTCAGTCATGGAGTACAGTGTGTGGGCTTCACAAACAATCAGAGATATTTTTATCAACCTGATTAATATAACATTCATGATATTTTCTCATTTACTATGTGAAAACAATTTTGATCCGTATTTAGAAGTTTTCTCCTAACCCTTCACATATGCACCACAATAATTGTGTACATTAGTGCAATCATGGGGCACAATATGCTGACTTCATATACCATCTGAAATATTTTCATTGAACTGTTTAACATAGCCTTCATGGCATTTTCTTAATCACTATATGAAAACATTTGTATTCTGCATTTAGTAAGTTTCACCTGTACCCTTCTAAGATGCGCCGTAGGTGTGATCCCACCAGTTACCCTCCCTCCACCCCATCCTTCCCCCTCCATTCCCCTCTCCTCCCTTAACCTTTTCCCCATATTCTTGTGCTATAATTGGGTTTTAGCCTTCATATGAAAGCTATAAATTAGCTTCATAGTAGGGCTGAGTATATTGGATACTTTTTCTTCCATTCTTGAGATACTTTGCTAAGAAGAATATGTCCCAGCTCCATCAATGTAAACATGAAAGAGGTAAAGTCTTCATCTTTCTTTAAGGTTGCATAGTATTCCATGGTATACATGTACCACAATTTATTAATCCATTCGTGGTTCGATGAGCACTTGAGCTTCTTCAATGACTTAGCAATTATGAATTGGGCTACAATAAACATTATGATTTTGGTATCTTAATAGGGATGACGTTAAATAGGTAGATTGCTTTGGGAAGTATAGACATTTTAACAATGTTGATTCTTCCCAGCCATGAACATGGTGTGTTCTTCCATTTGTTTATATCCTCTGCTGTTTCCTTTCTTAGGAGTTCATAATTTTCTTTATACAGGTCCTTCACCTTCTCTGTTAGGTATATACCTAGGTATTTCATTTTCTTTGAAGCTATGGTGAAGGGAGTTGTGTCCTTAATTAGCCTCTCATCTTGACTGTTATTACCATATACAAAGAGACATGAATAGAACCTTCTCTAAAGAAGACAGACGAATGGCTAACAAATATATGAAAAAATACTCATCATCACTAATTATTAGAGAAATGAAAATAAAAACCACCCTGAGATACCATCTAACCCCAGGGAGAATGGCCCACATCACAAAATCTCAAGACTGCAGATGCTGGCGTGGATGTGGAGAGAAGGGAACACTTTTACACTGCTGGTGGGACTGCAAACTGATACAACCTTTTTGGAAGGAAGTATGAAGAACTCTCAAAGAACTCCGGCTAGACCTCCCATTTGATCCTGCAATCCCATTATTGGGCATATACCCAGAAGGAAAAAAATCCTTTTATCATAAGGACACTTGCACTAGACTGTTTATTGCAGCTCAATTTACAATCACCAAAATGTGTAAACAGCCTAAATGACCACCAACCCAGGAATGGATTAACAAGCTGTGGTATATGTACACTATGGAATACTATTCAGCCATTAAAAAAATGGAGACTTCACAGCCTTTGTATTAACCTGGATGGAAGTGGAACACAGTATTCTTAGTAAAGCATCACAAGAATGGAGAAGCATGAATCCCATGTACTCAATTTTGATATGAGGACAATTAATGACAATTAATGACATGGTGGGGGTGAGGGAAGGGGAGAGCAGAGAGAAAAAGAGAATGAGGGAGGGGTGGGGAAAGGAAGAGCAGAGAGAGGGAAGGAGTGAGGAGGGTGGGGTCTTTGTGTGTGCCCCACCTTTTGGGGGCAAAACACGATTGTAAGAGGGACTTTACCCAACAAATGCAACCAGTGTAACATGGTTTCTTGTACCCTCAATGAATCCCCAACAATAAAAACAAAAAAAAGAATTTTGGAGAAGAATATAGTTCACCCTTGACTCTATATATGTGTCCATATATTGTATTGATAATAATATAGATATCTGTAGACATTTATCTATCTATCATCTGTATAATCTCAAACCGTGAGACAATTAAGCAATTAGACAAGTTCTTTCATAAATACATTTTGCAGTATCTCTTCTTACTTTCTCTGAGACACTTGTTTTATGTTCTCTAGGGGTCATTTCAAGGCTTTCCTGAATGTATCATTTCTAAAAGAACAGTATCTATTTAATGTTGCTTATTTTAATTTTAGACTTTGAGGAAGGAAACAGGAAAAACAAAAAGCACCCATCTAGCAGTATTCTTGTTGCTATAGCTAGATATTGGACACAAAATATTATTTTACTAAGCAGTTTCTGTGAAAGTTTAGTTCTGTTTTTATCACAAGGGCACAAGATCTGGTCACCAAAAGTCCTAATTTATATATCTCAACATTCTAAAACTTTTCAAGTTCAGAGTGTACTCAGTGAAATGAATCCAGACAGAGCCTTCATAGAAAATGCTTGTGCTGGGTTTTCTATTTAATTGTGAGAGAAGTTCAGTGTAGTCACATAAAAAGAACTGAAGGAGATAAGAAATATTTCTTAGAAATGTTTCTTCTTTACCTTGGAACCACTAAAAGAGAAAGAAAAAAAAATAGATGTTTTCTCTGCTAGACTAAAATTTCTATACCCTGTAAATATGAACTCTTTAGAATAATGCAGAATGCCAGCTATTGAAATGCTTGTTATATTGGTTAAGAACATTGCAGAATCATCTGAAGAGGTGGAATTATTTTGTGGGGCAAGCCAACACTCTGTTTGAGAATATGTTGTATTCTTGTGTGGAACACCATTAAAAAATAACAAACCACATCAGTGGCAAAGGCTAAAATAAACTTCAGCAAGAGAGAATAAAGTTGGAATAC
The DNA here is from genome assembly GCA_963574655.1 of Perodicticus potto. Classification (NCBI taxonomy): domain Eukaryota; kingdom Metazoa; phylum Chordata; class Mammalia; order Primates; family Lorisidae; genus Perodicticus; species Perodicticus potto. Next base: position 17,672 of record CAUYRH010139459.1, on the reverse strand, counting down.
TTTATGTCCCATGACTCCCGGTCAGTCAAATCAAAGTCTGCAAGGCCAAAAATTCTCTCTGGCTCTCTGGATATTTTCTTTCAGGCTGTGGTGTGGGTCTCTGTTGCCCACTAGGAGTGAATTATACTTTATACATTAATGTTAGGAGGCACAAGCAGGCTTACAGGACTCTCGGTGATACTGGCCTTCATGGGTCTCCTGTTGAGAATGCTGACGGAGGTCACCTTGACTCCTAAGGTTTTAGGAATCTGTTGGTATCATCTTTTCTTCTCGTTTCCATTTGCAAAATCGAATACTAAGCAATGGAGTGATGCACCTGCTCATGTCCGTTTGGTCTCTCACTTTCGGCTTAGTGAATTATTTCCATATGAGAAGTGTGGCTGGTTTGAGGATTTGACTTTTCCCTGTGCACACACATTCTTGCAGAGGGCCTCCTTGACCGCTGGTTATCATCTGAAGGTTTGCCTGGCCTCTTTCTTCTCGGTCTTCACATTTTCTCTCCTTCAGTATGCTCAGTATAACTTGAAATCGCTTTCTTTTCTGATCAATGTTTTGACCTATTTACCGTATCGCAATAGAAGTGCCACAAAGGCCAGCCCCAGGCCTTTCTTATTCAAATTTGTAGTGCTTCAGTAAAAATTAGGCATTCATCATGTAAAATTTGCTTTATATAAAGTTCAAGATCAGACAGATCTAAGCCATGGTTACAGAAGTCACAGTACTATTTACCTTGCTGAAAAGGGAAGGTATTTACTGGGAAAAGACTCTGTGAAAGCTTCTGGAGTAAAGGCAATGTTTTATCATTGATCTGGGTGTGATTATAAGGGTATATTATTATGTTGTATACTTAAGGTTTATTTATTTTGCTTTATGTAATTGTAACTAATGTACTATATTATGTGTTAATTATATTTTCTTATTTTTTACATGAAAAATATATAAAATATATGCTTTGGCACTGGGGCTTCACTGGCTGATAAAATTGACTAAGCATGTTAAATTCAATATCTGAAAATAACATCAGAATCATTGTTGAACACCTGAATGCAGAATTGAGTCATTTTCTAAAGAAGAAGGAAAGGAACTGAGGGGGCCAGGAAGGAGGGTCAAGGAGTCATTTGGAAAAACTAAATGTATGTTACAAAGCTGGACTTGTGATCTCTCTGTTTTCTGTCTGTTCAGATATTAAGACTTATTACTAAAAAAGCCTGATATGTGAATCAGAAAATCTGACCATATTCTTTTAGGGATATTTGATGATTCACAATTATACGTAGATATGACAAAAATCTCTTTTTTGATTATAGATAAAATTGTGGCCTTTGTTTTTGACAAGTTAGTTTAAGATGCCTAAAGGTGTATTAAGTTTTTATATTTATTTTCTCAGTAGTGTGCCCTTCTGTATTCTCACCATGATTACTGGGAGAGAGGGTAGATTGCAGCTCACAGACATAAAGATAGGAAGGACTAACCATCACATCCTCAAAAGATCACACAATAACCTGATATTCAAACAGCCAAGTTAACTAACCCCACTGCAGTAAGGGAGAGTTTCACCTTGACAGAGTTTTAGGAGGTTTTTTTTTTTTCATTAAGTCATTTGTACATAGATCATGAATATATTCATGCCATTATGGGATTCAATGTGTTCATTATTTGTACAAATTGGAATGGTTACTTTCTACCAATCAACATAGCCTTCACCTCATTTACCCAATTACAGCGTTAAGACATTTGTGTTCTACACCTGATAGATTCAACTTGTACTTGCAATCTGCACCATAGGTGTGGTCCCCCTACAACCCTCCCTCTATCGACCCACCCCCCTCCTTTCCAAAATATCCAATGTACTCAGTACTACTGTGAAAGAAATTTATAATCACTCACACTTGCATGTGAAAAATGAAACACAACTATAGCCTAGGATGAAGGAGGGAACAGGAGGGAGTTTTAGTAGTTTTATAAAGGAGAGGTCACGGGTAGATATTTGTTGGGGATTGGGCTCTGAGATCAAGTGTTTTATGGCAAATCTTTTAATACATACATTTGGTTGGGATTAGGTAATGTTCACAATGATTGTGATGTCATATTTTTTATTAATGGATACAGAAAGGCATTTGAAGGGATTTTTGATTAGTAAACAATGGTTTGACAAATTAGTTATTTGGACAAGTGAATAGCCCATTATTCCTAGCGCAGGGCTGTTTACCCAGATGAGCAAACTACTTGTTCGATATGTTGGCTTTTAGGACATTTCTGGAGCTAATAGTGAAGTTGGTTATTGGTTTACAGCCTTATCTTTCTGGCCGAGAATCTCTTGGAACAAATGGGAAAGTCATGTTGACACCGTGGCTTCAGAGCTCAATCCTGATAGCGAGGCTGTGTGGGTGCAGATAGCCTCAGTTCTCAAAATTAAATGCAGAGGTAGAGAAGGCCATTTCGTTGTAAGTACTCTGAAACCACTGGGACAGCACATGGGTTTGGGACGAGTAAATGAGAAAGAAAATCAATTTTGATGTTGTTCTCAGTACCTTCTAAGATTCAAAACTAGTCTGGAACTTCTTTTATGTATGAGGTATTTTTCACCCAAGCGTATATATTGTCATTGGATATGTTTCATTTCATGAAAGCCTAGTGTTCTGTGGCTTAAAGAGATTATATACATGTATATATTTGTGAATATGTATATATAGTGCACATTATATATATATGCATATATGTATATACAACGATTAATCTCTTTAGGTCACAGAACACTGTGTGTGTGTGTGTGTGTGTGTGTGTGTGTGTATACATATACATATATATATATATATATATATATATTCCTTTTCAAATGTATGACCATGCAGGAAATCTTCTTGGTCTACCTTCTGAGGGTCATTTACATGGTTCTGTTTTTGTGAGTTCATTTGCCCCCTCCTTATCACCCACACATAATAGTTGAAAAGCATGGCCCATCCTGAGTTTAATAGGCTTTGATGGCCCCAGGATGTCATCGCTGGGTAGCGCCCATCATCATGACTCCCTCTTCCATGACTGAAGATAGCTTAATCACCATGAGCCTTTGTCCCCACATAGGCTAGTTGACATGAAAATAAATTTTGGAGATTGGACAGAGGAGATTAAGTAGATGCTGAATGAGTCTTTCGTAACATTGTGGTCACAACACAGCCTCATACCCTCCCTCGCACTCTGAGTACATAAAGTTAGGATTGAGTAGGAATGGAGACACTGGATCAGGATTAAAGGGTGAACACTTTATAAATTGCTAAATTGCTAATTGCCCTCTGTTGCAGATAGGGGCACCAAATACCTTCAATTCATGAGTAGTTTCAAAGCAATAGGTGCAAAAAACTAGAGAATTCATTAATGCAAGTTTGGCAAACTCTAGAAATCCCTGGCTTCTCTTCACTGTTGGAGGCCACGATTATCCTAACACTCAGCATCACTTAATATTCCTGTTGATCAGGATTTGGAGCTCACCTTTCTGAGATGGCCTAGAGATTTACCACAGGTAGTTTGGAATTATTCAGGTAAGTTTTTGAATGAAGTGAGATCAGAGAGATAAATTATGATTTTATTCAATTGGAAAGTAAACTCCCTGTCTAGGAGATCTTCTTACAAGAGAAAGTGTCTAGAAAGAGTAGTAAGTACTTAGCATTTGTATTCCCAGCTCATTCCCGATTTATGACATTAAGTATTAAGTGCCTTGGAGAATAAGCTGGAATTTCCAGCTGTACTGTGGAAGACATCTTCTGTAGCTAGCACTAAACTACATTCCACTCCCTCCTCTGTCTTTATTCAAAAGCCTTATGAATAGCTTCAACTTTGATTGTTCCCTGCTTTAATAGCACATTTTACTTTTCTTATGTCATTTATTGGAGCACTCTATATCTGACTTCCATCGTGGTTATACATTGTCTTTTCTCATCTTATACAGTATTAAGATCCTTTAAGCCCACAGACTTGGTGCATTCATGCAATTTTTAGTAATTGCCAACTATGTGACATTTCTGTGGTAGTTACTAGGGAAGCAAAAAAAAAAAAATAGGCATCATATTTGTCCTCGAATAACCTATTAAACAAATCTGTATTTTATTCATGGTTCTAACTTCTCAACTTCTTCACATTTTGTCTGATATACTACAAACTTTCCATAAATATATCTAGTAATGAGAGTGAGGTGGCGTCTTATTGTTTAAGAACATGGACTATAAAGGTGTCATACCTAAATTTGGATCAGTTATCTCAAGGTGGGTTGAAGAACTCTCTTAACATTTAGAACCATTTTATGTACTTTTAGAAATTAAAATGGAGTCAATCATATACACTTGTTAGCATTGTACGTGGAATAGAGTGGGTGGTGCACAAATGTGAAACTTTATTAGTAACCAGTAACTAGTTCAAGGATTGCCAAACTTCTGTAAATATTTTTTGGCTCTGTGGCCATATTATCTCAGTGGCAGCTGCTCATGTTTGATATTGAGTGCACAAGTAGCCACAGACAATAGGTATACTGATGGATGTGTCCGTGTTTCAGGAAAACTTCACCCATACATGCAGGTGGTTGGCCAGTTTCAGCACGTGGGCGATCGTTTCCTGACCTCTGATCTAGTCCCATTTTCTAAATTTATAGAACAGAAAAATGAAAGCTATGACATAAGAATGCGTTATCCTGCATGTCATATACACACTTGTCTTGTTAAAACTAATATGTTCATATCATCTTCCTTGTCAGTTGAGATGCTTGCCAATGGTTAAGTTTATGTAAAGTAGACTTAAATTTCCTATCAGTTCCCTTCATGTAATTCTTTCTTTCTTTCCTTCCTTCCTTCCGTCCTTCCTTCCTTCCTTCCCTCTCTCTTTCTTTCTTTCAACCATAGCTGTGTACATTAATGCGATCATCCTTCATGTAATTCTTAATTCTTCATATTGTTGTAAGAATTGGATCTAAAGTCTAGGTAATATCAGTACAATCATTATTTGCCTCTCAGATGGAATGGGCTTTTATTTCAAAACTTAAAAAGAAAAGTAAGAAAACTAGATTGTGTTACTTAGACAAAAATGAAATTCAGTCTTCGTTGAAATTGTCTTCAATGTAGGAGAGGCCAGAAACTTCCAATTTATTTTCAAGCTAAATATTGCTAGGCTTCATTTTTTATTCTTCAGATATTACCATTTCCCTCTCTTTTGATGTAAACACATGTTGTACCTTATCTGTGTTCACTGTAAGCAATAGTGTCACAAATAACAAATACATTTTTACGGGAATTATAATAAGAAATAAACAGGCAGCAAATCACTTCACGTATTAAAGGTGGTCCATTCAGTACTTTCTCCAGTGTCGTATTCATGGTGGAATGATCATACGTATAGTTGCAACCATTTTATTGTTGTTGTGAATTCCTTTTCAAAGGTATATAAGTAGTAAAAATCAGAAATAGATAAACTTTAGAATATCTGGCATTTTAAAGACAATTATCTGCATGATAATCTTGTTCCTCTATACTTGGGCCTAAAAGGATGAAATCTCAAGTCCTCCTGCGCTGGGGAGCTGGTCACTAACCTAGGCGCACAGGCAACATCCAGATAAAAACAAAACACATCTCTGGAAGACTTTGCTGAAGACCAACGTCTGTGAAAAAAAGGAGACTATATTGGGCGGCGCCTACAGCTCAGTGAGTAGGGCACTGGCCCCATAGGCCGACGGTGGCAGGTTTGAACCCAGCCCTGGCCATACTGCAACAACAACAAAAAGGACACTATAAGGCAGGAGATAGCCAAGTGGTAGAGAAGTGAAGGGATGGGGACAGAAATTCAGATGATTTGCATAAGGGAGACATATTCCCATGCAGTAATGGAGACTTTTGTTACATCAAAGCAAGTGAAGTCCCTGAAATGTTTTCTGGAGGGACAGTCCAAAATGATCCACCTATATACTATTATAAAGTATGTCACAGTCTTGAAATTGATGGCCAATGTGGTTTCAAAACTATCAAATATCATCAATAAACAAATATATCTGTATTATGTTGAAGATTGCATTTTGTTAATGTTCACTTTGTCCAGTGGATTTTTTCCTTCTACTAGTTCTCTGCAATCAATCAATATCATTTTCCTTGACTTTAAGGAATTTTCTTTATCATTACTTTTAGTGCATGTATTTAGGAAACCATTTTTCCAGGGTTCTGTTGGTCTGAAGATGTTTTAGTTCACGTTGGTTTTGTGATGGATATAAGATTCTAATGTAATGCTTATGTTTATTTCCAAACCCTAAAAAATGTTACTGTCTTGTTGATTGGCTTTGTAGTACCAGTACTTTTGCAATTAACACAGGAGTACCCAGATTCTTAAAGAAAATTCTACTAGGTCCACACAAAGAGAGAAATGACAGCTTAGTGATTGTTGGAGAATTCAGCATCCTACCGACAGAGCTGGAGAGATCATCCAAGGAGAAAATAATGAAGAAACACTGGAAATAAATGAGACTGTAGAACAAATGGGCCTAATAGGTAATTACAGAACATTTTATCCCCAACTAATGAATACATATTCTCATCAGTGCATGGAACGTTCTCCATGATTGATCATATCTTAGGCTACAAAACATGTCTTAGCAAATTTAAAACAATGAAAATCATACCATGCCTCTTCTTAGACCACAGTAAAGTAAAATTAGAAGTCAGTTCCAAAAAAAGCACTCAATTCTACACAAAGTCATGGAAATTAAACAACCTGCTGAATGTTTATTGGGTCAATAATGAAATTAAGATGGAAATTAAAAGATTCCTTAAATTGAAAGCCAAAGGGGGCACAACTATCAAAATCTACAGGATTCAGCCAAAATAGTTTTAGGGTGAAAATTTATGGCCTTAAAACCCTACATCAATAAGGTGAGAAGATAATAAATTAGCAATCTAATGACACACCTCAAGAAACTAGGAAAGGAAGAGCAAACCAAACTCAAGACCAGCAGAATAAAAGAAAAAAACTAAGGTCAGAGCTGAAAACAAAAAACCAAAAAGACAATAATGCAAAGGATCATGAAACAAAAGGGTGTTTCTTTAAAAAGATAAACAAAACCGATAGACCTCTTGATAGATTAACTAGGGAAAGAAGAGAAAGGATTCCAGTAAGCTTAATCAGAAATGAAAAAATAGCTACCCCCTCATATGACAGAAATGCAAAATATCATCTGTAAATACAATTTAAATCACTACACACTTCAACTAGAAAACTTAGAGGGAATGGAAAAATTCCCGGAAACACACAACCTTCCAAGACTTAAACAGGAAGAAAGAGAACTCCTGCATGCAACAATAATGAGCAGTGAGCATATACACATATAATTTCTAAACTGTTAATTTAAGAGATGATTAGGCTATAAGGGTTTCAACATCATGGCGAGATTGGTGTCATTATACACAGGTGAGTGTTTCACCTTTAGCCTAATTTAAGAGGTGATTAGGCTATAAGGGTTTCAATATCATAGTGAGATTGGTGTCATACAAAGGTGAGTGCGCCGTTATACAAAGGTGAGTGTGCATCCTTTTGATCTCTTGCACTTAACACAGAAGTACCTTCTGCCATGGTATGATACAGCAAGAAAATTCCCAGGAGAGCCCCTTGTTCTTTAACTTCCCAGCCTCAAGAATCTGGAGCCAATAATTTCTGTTCATTATCAATTCCCCAGCCTCAGGTATTCTGTTAAAGTAGCAAAAACAGACCAAGGCAGTCAGGTTTCACATTTCAGAGAAGCCAGCAATATTCTTCACGAAAGATGTGAAAAAACCCTTGTCCAAAGTCTCACTAGCAGATATAGAGTCGTTGATGATGTTGACTGAGTGAATGGGGTCTCCTCTTCTGGGACAGTAATGTTCTATTGCTAGCCTTAGCCTAACAAACCTGGGGTAGTTCTGCATGTATATCTGGATTTGGTCGAGGAATTTGCTTATTTGTGAAGATTAACTTTATCAAAATCTTTTCTTCAGGATATGTAGAAAATAAGTAAAATGCCAAATTGGAAGATTTTTACTATTCTTTTAAAACTCTCTTCCTAAAACATTTTAGATAGATTCTCCCATATTCAGCACTCAGACCACCTGAGTAGGCACTAATATTGATGAAAAGAAACTAAAAGTAAACTTTGCTTTCTTTCATCACCATTGATATTGTTGGTGAGATGAAAAAACTCAGTAACTAGGACATTTTATAGCACTAATGTAAAAGGTTGCCACAATGCATCTCTATTCACTGTCTGGCCAGCTGGCTTGATATATTTGTCTATTGAACTTGGGGATTAAGTCTTTGGGTCAGTCCATTCTCCTTACATGGTACAGTGGTGACCTTTGAAAGAAAGAGGATGTAGTTAACAGTTCTTGATAGGGTTCTATTAGCCACTTTCTGTATTATTACTTGTAATCCTGACAGTGCTCTAAAGGAGCAATTATTTTATGTCATAAGATTTTAATTGGCTTGATAAAGGTACGGTACATTGTGTATCTAGCACAAAATTACTGATTGTCTATGGAGTACAACATAGTTATTGATCAACTTGTCATATTTTAACACTAGCAATTCAACAACTTTCTAAAATTTTGATTTTTTGTGCTAATATTACTTTTTATTTTATTTTACTTTATTTTTTACTTAATTTTTATTAAATCGTAACTGTATACATTTATGGGGTACAATGTGATGATTTGATATACAGTGTGGAATGCTTAAATCAAACTAATTAACATAACCATCACCTCACTTACTTATTTTTTATTGTAAGACATTTATAATACACTCTTAGTTGTTTTGAAATGTACCCTTGCATTGTGCACATTAGGTGAGATCCCACTGAATACCTTCCCTCCACTCATCTTCCCTATTTCCCTCCCCTCCCCTCCTCTTCCGTCCCCTCCCCTTTTTCCCTTCCTGGACTATATTTTTTTTAATCACCAAACTCATAGTAAAAGTAATTGAGCCTCAGAAAAGTTAAGTGAACTACACAAGGGTGTGTAACTCATAATGTTGAAGATGAGACTCAAAAAGAAAAGGAAATAATTCATCCCTGTATTTTTGGGCTTCCAGAGGCAACAGAAAGAAAAAAAACAAAAGTATTTTTAAGATCTAAGTGCTCTGGGCAGAGACAGCTGCAAAGTCTGTAAGTGGGAGATGCCCTCTGGCCTCTCTCCCAGAATTCGTGGACTCTGAATTCCTTTACATGAATGATATATACAAGTATAAAAATAATTTGTTTCATCAAGGGGGAGTTGAAAATGCCCCATTTATATTAAAGTGCTCTGTATAGGATGGAGCCACGTGGATATGGACATTCTTGGTGTTGTTCCTGTTGTTTATCATCCCTTCCTTTTGTGGGGAAGAGTTTTATGAACAAAAAATTGCATATCCTTGTGGGTATCTGGCATATTTATGCCAAGCAGAAGGTACTGATCTGAGATTTCACTGGGTTCCTACGCATGTGTGTGTGTGAGTTCTGGAGGACCGATTAGAACTTGCTAATCATCAGCTATCCATTTAGAAGTTTAGGTCTGCAAGAACCACAGCCAAAGTAAATGGTTAGTCTCGGAGGCATTCCAGCAGCAGGAAGGAGGCAAAGGCATGAACCCTAATTTTATTATATTTTAATATTTGATTAGATGTTTCTCAAGGGAAGTCTACAAAAAAGTCTTTCAAAGTTTCAAATGATAACAAGACTATACATATTTATTAAATTCTTATTATGTTCTAGTTAGTATACTAAGGTATTTTTGTGCTCTCACTGCTTTATTTCCTAAAACAATTCTATGTGGAGGGCACTATTACTATTACCACCGTTCTTTGCAGCAAGGGAAGCTAAAACTTAAAAGCATGAGAAGAACTTCCCAGAGAACCACTGTAAATAAGAGACGTAATCCAAAAGTAGGTCTACCTGACTCTAACACCGGCAAGCTTAATGATTAGAGGATATTTAACTTGTAACAATTAATTAAATTAGGTAGACCCATATTGAGTGTTTACTATGTGGCAGGTGTTCTTTTGGCAAGGAGTGTGTGTCCATTAGGGATCCAAAACTCATTGTAACAGTGACAATTATAATTAGAGAGAAATAACTTAACCTGTAGGCACCTGTATCAGTAAGGATTTGACTAGAGAAACAAAATAGTTTGATTCATTGATGTATTTATTGATTTCTTGTTGCATGTAAGTGTATATGTGTGTAATTACTTATTGCAAGGAATTAATTGGCTGTATGAATGTGGGGTGTGGCTAGATCCATGAGGCAGGCCTTTAGGAAGGGTTTGTGGGAACTCCTGGGTGTGGGCTGGACCTGCCATTCATGAATTTGTTCCTGGTAAGGCAAGTTCTAGTTTCTCTCTTAATGCCTTTCAACTGACCAATTTAGGCCCACCAGATCAAACAGGATAATCTTTCCTGCTTAAAATCTATCATGGATGTTAATTACATCTGCAAAATACCTTCACTGCACAAAATCAAACCCAGAGTAGCATTTGATTGAACAATGGGGGGTGTAGATAAACCAAATTGACCCATGAAACTGATGACCACACCTCCTAACTCAGGGCAAGAGAGGAGGATTAAGTCATCAAGAAAAGTTTTGTAAGAGAGTTTATTCATTAAATAATTATTAAAGATACATGAGAATTCGTTGGAATCAGGATAGAGTACAGGAGTTCCAGGTTGGCAAAGGAAGAAACATGTTCTCAAGATTTGTAGACTGTCCACTCCATGAAAGAAGAGCCTGTGACTCTCTCATTTACCCTGCTTGATAAACCTCTGGGAGTGAGCATGAAATAGAGCATTTTCATTTGAAGAAATAGATGGAGTTACAAAGAACTGTCAGGCATCCTGGAGATTTTCAGGAAAAGGTGGCTTAGAAGTAGGTTTTGAAGAAAAGAGTTTAGCAAGGCAGAGAAGCTTGGTTGGCATTTCGAAGGGCAGCCAGTGGGGACTCTGCTGGGCTGTGGCTCCATTGCCATGGCTGGTGCACAGTGTGCTGCCTGTCTGCTCCGAGCACCTCCATGGCTTTCTACTGGCCTGCCTGCCCTTCTGGGTTCCATCACTATGCACCTGCCACTGCTCGTGCTGTTGGTAACACTGCTAATGGCTACAATGCAAAGTCTCTTGTGTGCTGGGCCCTGTGCTACACATGCTAGAAATTTACATAGATCTTTACAAGAAGCGTCTGAAAAATATATCTCCATTTTACGAGTGTAATCTTTTAGACTTGGACTTAAGGGCTCTGACTATGTGTGTGTGGACTATATATGTTTTTGTGTATTTTTTTTTATTATGTTATTAGGAATCATCAGACTTTCTCTTGTCATTACAACCACACTTGTATTAGAGTAACAGGAACTTTATCAAACCCAAGACATTAAATTGAATGAATTTTGCATAATTTAACTCTTTTTTAGTGTTGTATTAGATGTTTGCACACTCGGGTAAAGCTTCTAAGTCTATCTGTGAAATAATAGGTTTGTGGTTTTAGGCATGTTAATTAAAGTTGCTGGAGCCCACCATCTACTTTCTTTCAAGATGAATAGTAGTGCTGGGCAGCGCCTGTGGTCAAAAGAGTAGGGTGCTAGCCCCATATACCAGTGGTGGCAGGTTCAAACCCAGCCTGGGTCAAAAACTGCAAAAAAAAAAAAAAAAGATGAATAGTAGTGCTTTCTCTGTCTATGTTAACAATATCAATTCTTCCAGTGTATGAGCCGGAAATCTTTCCATTTTTGTGTGTGTCCTGTTCAATTTTTTCATTGGTGTTTTATAATTTTCCTTGTATAGATATTTCACTTATTTGGTTAAATTAATTCTTGGATATTTTATATTTTGTAGCTCTTATAAATGGGATTGATCTTGGTTTCTTTTTCAGATTTTTCACTGCTGGTATATATAATTACTACCGATTTTTGTACATTGATTTTGTATCCTGAAACTTTACTAAAGTTGTTTGTCATTTCTGAAAGTTTTTTTGTGGAGTCTTTAGGCTTTTCGACATAAGAAAATCATGTTATCTGTGAATCAACAGGTTTTTCATGAAGAATGCTCAATATCACTAATCATCAGAGAAATGCAAATCAAAACCACAATGAGATATCATCTCACTCCAGTTAAAATAGCTGGTATCAAGAATACAGACAGATGTTGACGAGGATAAAGAGAAAATAGGAGACTTGTACATGTTGGTAGGAATATAAATTAGCGTAACCACTGTGGAAAACCCTACAGAGGTTCTTCCAAAGACTAAAAATAGAACTATCATGTGATCCAACAATTCCACTCCATAGATCCAAAAGAAAGGAAATAAATGTATTCAATTCATTAATATACCTGGAGTTCTCTGTTTATTGTAGCACTATTCACAACAGTCAAAATATAAAGTCAAGCTTAGTGCCTATCAATGGATGAATGGTAATGAAATACCTAATGAAATATTACTCAGCCATGAAAAAGAATAAAATCCTGTCATTTGCAGCACCATGGAAGACACCAGAGGTCATTATGTGAAGTGAAATAATTGTGGATAGAAAGACGAACATCACATGTTCTCACTCATAAGTGAAAACTTACAAAGGGGATCTCATGAAGATGGAGCAGATTGGTGCTTACCAAAGGCTGGGAAGGGAGGAGTAGGGTTGAAGAGAAATGAAGAAAGCTTGATGGGTTTAGTAAGAAATGATTTCTTCTATTCATTAGATAAAATAAATAAGATCTAGTGTCTGACAGATCAGTAGAGTGACTATAGTTAACAATAATCCATTGTACATTTCAAAGCAGTTAGAAGAGAGTAATTCCAATGTTTTTAGCATGAAAAGATACATATTTACTGTGATGGATGTTCTAAATATCCTGATTATATCTTTGCATATTGTATGAATATATCAAATTATCACAGATACCCCCAAATAAAATAGCTGGTATCAAGAATACAGAGAGATGCTGACAAGGATAAGGAGATACCCCCATCTATTATGTATCAATAAAAAAATTAATGAAACCAATGGAATGAGACAGTGGATCACAATCACATACAAGCACCATCACTGATGTTGCTGACTCTGCTATGAACATCAGCAAAACAAAATTCACTGAGTCTTTATATGAACCAGGGCTTCTTTAAGGCGCTTTATATTATATTCTAACCTTAGAGGGAAGCTATTATCCCAATTTTATAGATGAGAAATGAAAACACAGAGAAATTAAATAAATTGTTCAAGGACACATAGGTTTTAAGTCCTGGGAAAGAATTCCAGTTCTGCAGTTCCACTTCCTGCCTCTTCTCTTCAACCCACACACCCCTCTCTTAGAAGAGACAATTTTCCTTTAAAGATAAACACCATGTGCTAATGCACCAATGAGTCTAGACACCTTTGCATCCTGTTTTAAAAAGGAAAATTTAGCTGCAAGTCCACAGAAGAAAAACACAGTCCATTTTGTACCTTTTGGGTGCCTGCATTGTAAACTTTGGCCACCGGTAGATATGGGTAGAATGTGGTAATATTTCTTAAGAAGATGAAAACTGAAACTTGCAGGTTATCTAGGATATTCTTAAAAGACTCCAGGATCCTTTTCTGGTATGTGTTTTTCATGGTGACTGGCAAAAGAGGTGCCATTTATCACTAATGCTCTCATTTTGAGAAATACACTCCAATCTGTGAAATAGCAGATATGACTTTTTAGTCTTTTTATCCAGGTATATTACACAGACATCCATGAATCCCAAAGGAACAGGTAAAAACCATGTGTGTGTATGAACAAAATCAAAGTTTTTTTGAAAATGGAAATGGATCTATTTTAGGCTTCTCTAGTGAAGGCAGTCACTTTATCAGAATGCAGAAGAGGAGTTAGAGTTGGAAAAGTTGAAAGGTAAATCTTAAAGCCTTCACCAAGTTTGACTAGGACCGTTATCCAAAGAAAGTCATTGCTACTACTCTGAATATAATCAGCTCTACCAAGGCAGTTTCTTCCAATTTGCTTCTTCAGTTTAAACTGTAGACAAGATCACTGGCCAAATCTTTTTTTGTTTTGCCTTCTTCTTTCTACTTGGTTTAGCTTTATTTTGTTGATCTTTTTTTGTAGAATTTAAAGCTGGAAGTATAGATTATTAATTTGATAGCTTTCTTTTTCTTTCTTTTTTTTTAACAAGTGAGCAGTTTATTAAGAATTAAACAAAGGTATGATGTGATACAGTACAAGCAAGACACTCAAGAGAAATAGTACTACTCACTACTGTGATTTTTTTTTTTGAGGTGAAATTTAAGTTTTTGTGTGAGCAGTACTTGGCCAAATCTTATGATTAAAACTGTGCATATGCTTTTATCTAGTTCCTTCCTGAATTTTTAGTATTACTGATATACATGCATGTGTATTTAAGAATTTAGATATAAGAATATATAGAAAACTTTTAGAAACAACCTAATTTTTTTTTAGTAGGTATCTAACCACATAGCTCCAGTACATGCCCAATAAAAATCGACAGAATTTCAATGAAAAATAGTCAAAAAACATTTTTTCAACATTTTAACATCCTGTTCTCAATAAAAATTGATTGAGCCATCAAATTATTAATGCTACAAATGATTTGAATACCACAACAAAAGCCTGCTCTGACAAACATATATAGTACATTGGAGTCAATGATAACAAACACACAATCATTTGGAGCACAAATGGGACCTTTGCAGAAATTGGCTATGTTATAGAGCGCAAAAAAGAACTAAATTAATATGAAAGAACCAGTCAATCAAATATTACCTCTCATCACCACCCATAATACAATAAATTAGAAATAAAAAAAAATTGAGAATTGAAAATGCAGAGAATGATTAATAATCTGAAATATATAGAAATCATAAACTATAAAAATAATATGGACTAAAGCATAAAAGGACAAAGAATTATAAACAACCAATTCACAGAGAAGGAACGAGAATCTCAATACTTACATGGAAGAAATGCTTGACTGCACTAATAATAAGGGAAATTAAAATGAAGACAACATTTAAGAGATTAAGAAACTTAAGTAAATCTGATAAGGCCAAGTATTTGCAAAGCTGTGGGGAGGGGAGGAATACATTCATTGCTAGTGAAGTGTTAGGACATTAAGAAGGACATACACTTTCCAGCCAGTGATACTACATGAACTTTCCACCCTACAGAATGGTTCGCCTTTGATGAGTTTCATGTAAAAGAAGGCTTATTATGGCCTTGTTCACAGTAGCAAAAAAGCATGGATACAACCTAAATGCCCCATAGAAAGGGAATTCTATCTTCATATAAAAGGTCTATATAGCATTTAAAAATGAATGAGATCTTTACATGGATTGATGCATGCATAGAAATGTCTAAAAATATTGTCTGAAAAAATAATATTGTCTGAAAAATGAAGCTGTGAAAATTTAAGCAGACGTGATGTCAGGTAGCATTTAAAAATAAGAAGTCAGTCTTTGGGTAGTGCAAACATTTTAACAATGTTGATTCTGCCAGTCCATGAGCATGATATGTTTTTCTGTTTGTTTATATCTTCTAGGATTTCATTCCTCAGTAACTAATAGTTCTCCATGTAGAGGGCTTTTACCTCCTTGGTTAAACATATTCCCAGGTAGAAGAGAGTAGAGGCTTGCTGCTCACACCTCATCTCTGAGATGTGGGACAGTCACAGCCTCACGGAAGGCACTCGTTTGATGATGATTCTTCCAAATGTAAATGTAAGATACATCTGTGTGATCCTTTATGTGCACACTCACGTGGAAACATGCACGTAGGAAGTACAACTTTTGTTTCTTGCCTGATCTGTTTTAAACCTTGAACTCTGACATTTCACCTTGAAGTTCCTAACTGTTATCCTACTGCAGAGCTTGGAGCCTTGAGACTTGGCGAGGCCCACCCCAATTCACACAGTTTGTGGAATATTTATGGATTGCATTGCAATTTCTTCAAATCCACATAAATCCACGTCAGACTGAGATTCTGCAGGTGACGCCCTGCATTTGGAGGTAGTTTGAATCTTTCCTGATGCCACACCAGGCACATTAGGCCACAGCAAGCAATCGAGCCATTTCAGTGGTATTTTCAAGCAAGTGCAATTTATCTTTTCCCCCTAATGTTCTAATAGTATTAACCCAGCAGAACTGGTCATAGCTAGCAGATAGTGTTTCTTTTAAAGGTTGTGTAAGGAAACGCTCTTAAAATCTCAGCCTCAGCCTGGTACACAAATGACATTCCTCCACCAGAGAGAATTCCCATCCCCGTTTCTCTGTTAATCTCGGGAGATAAAGCTGAGGTGGGACAATGAAGTTGGACTTGAAACCCTCCGGAAGAGAAGAGTGCCTCTTGAAACCCTCCTGCCTCAGTCAGTTGGCTTTTTTCCTCCTGAGTCCTCAGCCTGAAATCCTGGGTGTGAAGTCTTGGTCTGTTGTCATATCCATCAAACCTCTCACCTTATTATTTCCATTATCGCTGCTGAACTACAGTGGGGCTGAATGATCTCTTGAAGCAAAATGAATAGGAGTGGAGGGCCATACAAAGAGAGTAAAGAAAGGATTAAGATATCTTTCCCCATACAGCAAACACCCCACAAGAGAGGGAACAATAGTAATCTCCTTTTCAGTCTCACAATGAAAATCAAGCTAATGAAACACAGTTTCTACAGGAAAAATAAAAAACAGAAATTATAGTAATTCCTTGTATTTAGAGCATTTCCTCTTTCAAAGGAGCTGAAAGTTTTTAAAAGGGCTTTTTCTCAACCTCAAATCTCTAATGCCTTAATGAAGCATTTTTGAGCAAACTGTGTGCAGGTATTATATTCCTTTACTGACTGTTTCTTTATTCCCATGCTCCTGAAATGTAAGACCAACACACATGAAATCTTTCTCAGTGGAAACATTTTGTTTCTATTTATTTGTGAGTCTGGACCCTTCTGCCCCTGGGCCCATCAGGACTCTTTCCCCGTGGCTTATGGGAATCGCTGATGTTCCCTAAGAAGACCACCCTGGTGACTGCCTCACAGGGAATGGCCCCAATATTTACAATCCAAAGACCAAGGTTTAAGGCCCAGTTTTGCTACGTATTATTTGACCATGAGTAAATTAATTTATCTTCCCTGGTCCTAGTTTCTTGATCTGTCAAATGGAATGGATAGGCCCTTTCCAATGACAATAGTTTATACCATGGTGGTGTGGAGGTTTAGTTTGTCCCAACTCGGGGCACACTTCCCCCCTCATCAATTCCTATCCGCTACTCCTGTGGGAGCTGCAGCTGCTTGTCCATCAACTCCACTTTCACATTTGCCCTCCATCTAGAATCAACTGTGTTAAGATTTTATTTTTTCCTTTTTTGAGTTACTTGCTCTACTACCTGTTATAGGAAAACCCCATTTTTATCGCAGAGTTAAATGTAAATTACTCTATTTGACTACCTGACCGTGTTGCTGCTGACCAGCATTTAAACAATAGTCAGAGATTTGTTGTGGGATAGTTAGAATTTGCATATATACTAGTCATCCGTTTTGGAAAGATGTTTGGAAAATACTCAGAGATTTAAAAATAGACTTGCCATTTGACCCTATAATTCCTCTACTTGGTATATACCCAGAAGACCAAAAAACACATTACAACAAAGATATCTGTACCAGAGTGTTTATTGCAGCCCAATTC